>VIAB01001717.1:154839-173562 GCA_009801035.1 Oophaga pumilio | reverse complement strand
TACACACACACACACACACACATTCAATTTTATATATATAGATTGCATTCAAAGTTTTAACATTAACAGCCTTAAAGTGATCATATAATTCCCTGAACTGAAATATATATTTCTTAGACTGGAGTAGCCATTTTGTCATTTTTTGTTGAAGAAGTTACTTGCTATATTAGTTAAGTTGAGATATTTACTTTGTTCTTGTTTCATTGGTTTATTTAAAACATCAGAAAATGTGTAAATTTCGCAACTAAACCTAATTTGCAATGCGGGATGAAAAATGTTGATTGCAACTCTATAAGTTATTGCCACCTTTATTTTTTTACATGATCACAGGTCTCATGCAAGCAGAAGAGAAGGGCGATGGAACCGTGTCATGGAAGATATATGGAGCATACATTAAAGCAGCTGGAGGTGTACTTGTAATCACGATAAATGTTATATTATTTGTGATAACCACAGGAAGTGCAGCCTTCAGTAACTGGTGGCTAAGTTACTGGATTAAACAGGGCAGCGGGGTAAGAAAGAAATTGTTCTTCTGTCATTTATATGTACAGACATACTCTATCTTGAGAAATTGGCGCCATTGCTATTAATTAGGAACAATTCGCAGGACTCCGGAACATAGGACAGGTCAGTGATCTGAGACCGATGGACGTGAGGCCTACGAATCTCCTTATCTCCCCTCATTCCTAGTTCTTGGTTTGATTAGCCTGCCTTGTGAAATATTGTGTGTGCATCACACCATGATAATAACGTCTAATTAAAAAATAGTGGCCTTGGCGGTAGGTAAGGCGATTCGCAGGTCTCCTGTCCAGAGGTCTCTATGGGTGGATGGATGCTTTGGCATCCGTTCTGATTTGTGCCCACTGTCAGGCACTTACCTCCGATTGTGCACAAACTTATTGTGGATTGAGACTAACTAAAGTGGTTGCTTCAGCTTAATAAAATTACCGGTAGTAGCAACAGCAAATACTGTAGATGTTGGACTGAGGTGTCAAGGGCCCACAAGTGACATTGATTCAGGGGGCCAACTACTCAGCTACATGCATTATTACATTACCCTTGTTCACAAATGCTCCTATTTTACAAAATATTAAACACTGCTCAAGGGTGGGACGGAATCACCCGTTCCTCTATGGGCCAGTATGAGCATGTGCAGAAGTATGATATTCCATGATATTGTACTATATTGTAATCCTTTAGCTGAGCGTATTTATGCATTTGTGTAGACAATCCTTTGAAAATTAGTATTTTTGTTCAAAGATTTAAAATGATTATATGTAATAATTGAGTTTATACTGTTTTATCTTTAGAACACGTCTGTTGCTACAGCAAACTGGACTCGATCGAGTGGAAGTATGAAGGACAATCCTGACCTGCATTACTATATTTCTATTTATGCTATGTCTATGGTGGCTGTTCTTTTGATGAGATTTGTACGAGGTTATGTTTTTGTTAAGGTAAAGTTTATTTTTGCCACTAAACTATTACTTCTAAAGATTACCTTGGCATTGCCAACATTGAAACTGGAGGTGTCTTCTGATATAAACAACTTGGTAAATCACCCCTTGGGTAAATAGCGGTAGACCAATTTTCTCCAATGGTCGCTTATTAATTATCTTATTAAATTTGCTTTTTCTTCAATATAGAGTACCCTGAGAGCCTCGTCAAAACTACATGATCTTCTGTTCCAAAAAGTCCTTTGTAGTCCTATAAAACTGTTTGACACAACTCCTCTCGGTCGTATCCTGAACAGATTCACCAAGGATGTAGATGAAGGTAGGTACATGGGATGTCTATAAATTCACATTTAGACCTCACACTTGTGAATAAGTGTAACCCTAACATTTCCCCATCTTAACCTGTGTACATTGTGCCACTGACAGACCCTGCCAATGTTGTTGGGCATCTTGAAACATAGATTTCTTATTGCCAACTTGCAGGAGGAGGAGGGGCCAATTGCTAACTTGGGCCCACACAAAGCCAGACTCTGTAGGGCTTGGACTTGAACAGTGTTTAACCCACCCTATGTCTTTGGTCTGTACTTCATTGATATGCAGAATATTATCCTTAGCTAAGAGTAGTTGATGTTCCACAAAGAGGAAATGGCATAGCAGCCATAAGGATCTGAGATATAGAATGATTCCTAGTCCGTATTGATTTGTGCAACCCTATAAGTGCCTTGTAGGTTGGGCAGGCTTCTCAGACACCCATGGCAGCACAGCAGGAAGAGTCATTGCTAACAGTCACTTGGTGGGACTTCCAGCATCTGATAAGGTTCTCTAACTCCGGTTATGGTTGGCTGCATGAGGTCCATTTTTTCATGGAATTAAAATAAAATTTAAAAAACACTTATCTGTAGAGTATTCACCATAGAGGTAGACTACACCACTAATTGGAGGCCCTGAGAGGGGGCTAAGTGCTGAACTGATTTTCTTGCTTTTTGATAGAGCACCAGCATTTTACTGCAGCCATCACAACAGACAGCTCAGTAATCAGATTATTAAAGCTTACATTCAGTTCAACAATTTCTGTATAAATTGACATGATTTGAGTCCCATTTCTTCATAAATTAGAAGAGCTGTGGCGTGGTGCCCCTATTCCACCCTAAAACTCCTCCCATTTTGACAGAGCTGGGAGAAACTGTTGTGAAGATTGCAAAAGTCGCAAAATTTTGACACAACTCTGAGTTTCTCCTACATTTTGCAACTTTTCAAAGCTTATACACCAGAATTTTAGCATGGAAGTTTTGCTGAATTGGGCCTGTAATATATAAATCCTGTTCTCAACTTGAAAATTGCTTGACCTTTAAGCCTATGCTAAATTCCTCAATATGGTGTGTGCCCTGAAGTTAATGCTGTTCCCTGGGGATCTTTACTGGTACACTGGGTTATAGAGATCCACTAATACAGCTATACACTATTATAAAATTATGGTAAACATTAATTTAATACAAACTTAGCACCTTTGTCAAGTTTTGTTTTGGAGCTCAATGATTTCTGTGTATATGTCACGCTGTCTAATGATATGTGTACGATGTCAGTAAACTATTCTTACAGGAACAACACTCTATACAACATATAGTTTAGCAACATCAGCATGTAAATATAGAATAGATTTACCTGACACGATATCCGTTGAACTCAGGGTTAATCTTGAGGACTTGATACGCTGTCACAGGAAAGAGGAGGACCGGGGTCTAACCTGACCCTAAACTGGGGTCCTAACTAATCCCTCACCTTGGAGGTACTGATAATGGTTCAGAGGTCCAAGTCTCCAGCCTAACCCTGTCTCCTATCAGTCCCTGAACCCTGTAATCAATCCTAAGAAGGATCCTGATTACCACCAAAGGGATATGGGCTGATCTCTGCTAAATACACAGATTAGACATATAAGACAGACTGGAGAAAACACAGACTTGCATACACACTCAAACACCGAAGGAACATAAATGGTCTGGGATATAAAACTCTAAGCAAGGTGAGCTTAAAACAACTAAGGAGCTCTTAACTTAAGTCTATACAGATTCAATCCTATCTGTGGTCTGCATGAAGAATTTCACTGGCAACTCCCAAAGCAGACAACCAGGAATTTAAAGGAAACCAATCAACAAATAATCAATTGCAGCCGGGAGAACCTGCACCCAGTCCCAGCACCGAGCACAGACAGAATTAACTCCCTCACTGCCAAACACAAAGAAACAGCAACTCAGCTGTGAGAAGTCAGAATGTGCAACCGCGACGATCTTCGTGGCGATGCACACATGACAGTATACTTCTGACACTAGTGCTTCATTATACCATCTTATGATCAACCATTTGACAGACTAATTATAATAACAATTGTCCTTAAAGAGGTTACATTCAGACAGATGTTTTCAGCACATGTGGTCATTTGTGACAAAGGGTTTCTAAAGCCCAAATTGCATGATGAAATATTTCTGTGACCACAGAGTATCACACTAAATGTGTCCACCTGTTGTACTTGTATAGAGATCAAAGTCTGAGAAAGCTAACAGCAATGTTCTCAGAGATATCTCATCTATATACCGACCTCCGGGCCCGACCACTGCCTTTATTGACCAATCCTCCATTTGGCTCCTCCACATTCTCTCTGCTGACGTTCCCACCATCATCATGGGTGACTTCAACATCCCCATTGACACCCACCAGTCGGCAGCTTCCAAACTCCTGTCCCTTACATCATCTTTTGGACTTACCCAGTGGTCCTCCTCAGCCACGCACACAGACGGGCACACACTAGACCTGGTCTTCACCCGTCTCTGCTCCCTATCTAACTTCACAACCTCCCCTCTCCCTCTATCTGACCACCATCTACTCACTTTCTCATCCCTGTCCTCCTCACTTGTCACCCATGTCCAGCAACATGCGCACCCCCGCAGAAACCTTGCACACCTTGACACCCACCCGCTCTCTGACTTTATTCTACCACTGGCATCCATACTCTCACTCCATGACACAGACACTGCCACTAGTTTCTACAATGCCACTCTTGCATCAGCCATCGACTTGGTCGCCCCTGTCATGCATAACAGAATGCAACAAATCAATAGACAACCCTGGCACAATAACATCACTAAAAAGCTTCGGCAAGCATCCAGAATTGCAAAACAGGGCTGGAAGAAAACGCATTTGCAAGACGACTTTACTGCACTCAAGCAAGCAACACTCGCATTCAAATCTACCCTCACCTCTGCTAAGCAGGCCTACTTTACATCTGTTGTGTCTTCCTTATCCCACAACCCCAAATAGTTGTTCAATACTTTTAACTCCCTCCTCCGCTCACCACTGCCCCCTCCAACTTCCTCAATCTCTGCCGAGGACTTTGCCACACACTTCAAAAACAAGATAGACCAAACACTACAAGTCTTTATTGCTCAACCACCACAACCCCTCTGTAAACCTGACCAATTCCCAAACCCCGTAACCTCCTTATCCACCATCACTGAAGAGGAGCTTGCACATCGTCTCTCAGACTCACACCTCATCACTTGTGCACTTGACCCTATCCCATCCCACCTCCTCCCCAACCTCACCACCACTCTTATCCCATCCCTAACCCACCTCTTCAACCTATCACTAACTTCTGGTACCTTCCCTTCTGCTTTCAAACATGCCACAATCACGTCTATCTTTAAAAAGCCAACCCTCGACCCAACAGCCATGTTCAGCTATTGCCGAATGTCGCTTCTCCCATTCGCTTCCAAACTCCTGGAACAGCACGTCCACGCTGAACTCTCCTCCCTCCTCTCATCTAACTTGCTCTTTGACAAACTACAATTTGGTTTCCATCCCCATCATTCCACTGAAACAGCCCTGACTAAAATTACTAATGACCTACTCACAGCCAAAGTTAAAGGACAATACTTATACTCCTCCTTCTAGACCTGTCCTCTGCTTTCGACACAGTTGACCACTGACTCCTACTACAGATCCTCTCCTCCTTTGGCATCAAAAACCTCGCCCTATCCTGGATCTCCTTATACCTTTACAACCGCACATTCAGAGTCTCCCACTCCCACACTACCTCCTCATCCCACACTCTCTCTGTTGGAGTCCCCCAAGGCTCTGTTCTAGGACCCCTACTCTTCTCAATCTATACACTTGGCCTGGGACAACTCATAAAGTCCCTTTATGCCGATGATACTCAGATCTACCTCTCTGGCCCAGACGTCACCTCTCTGGTCTCCAGAATCCCGGCGTGTCTATCAGCCATATCCTACTTCTTCTCCCGCTTTCTCAAACTCAATGTGGACAAATCTGAACTCATCATCTTTCCCCCATCTCACAGATCTTCCTTACCCGACCTATCTATAACAATTGGCGACATCACGCTTTCTCCCGTACCGGAGGTCCGTTGCCTCAGAGTAACCCCTGACTCTGCCCTGTCCTTCAAACCGCACATCCAAGCTCTCTCCACCTCCTGTCGCCTCCAGCTCAAAAATATTTCCAGAATCTGTCCCTTCCTCAACCCTCAATCTACTAAAATGCTTGTGCATGCCCTCATCATCTCCCGCCACGACTATTGCAACATCCTTTTCTGTGGCCTCCCTGCTAACATCCTTGCACCTCTCCAGTCCATCCTTAACCCTGCTGCCCGACTAATTCATCTCTCTCCTCGCTACTCCTCCGTGTCTCCACTCTGCAAATCTCTTCACTGGCTCCTATTCCCTCAGCGAATCCAATTCAAATTACTAATACTGACCTACAAGGCTGTCTACAACCTGTCTCCTCCATATATCTCTGAGCTAATCTCCCGATATCTTACCTCACGTAATCTCCGGTCCTCCCAAGACCTCCGTCTCTCCTCCACACTTATTCGCTCCTCACCCAACCGCCTCCATGACTTTTCCTGAATATCCCCCATCCTCTGGAATTCTTTGCCCCAACACATCCTACTATCAACCACTCTCGGATCCTTCAGACGGAACCTGAAAACCCATCTCTTCAGGAAAGCTTACAGCCTGCAATGTCCCCGCTACCACCTCACCACTACCGGAGCTACCGCCTCAACCATCACCAGAGCTGCTGCAACCCCACAACCTACTGTCTCCTTCCCCACCATCCTGTAGAATGTAAGCCCGAAAGGGCAAGGTCCTCTCCCCTCTGTATCAGTCTGTGATTGTTAGTTTGTTTACTGTAAGTGATATCTGTAATTTGTATGTAACCCCTTCGCATGTACAGCACCATGGAATCAATGGTGCTATATAAATAAATAATAATAATAATCTATAATTGGTGAGCCGCAATAAAATTAATCTGATTTCATGTTTTACCCAACACTGATGCGTCCTTGTAGCCTAACACTGTACCAAGGATTTTACATCGTAGTGTAAGGAAACTTCAATACTAACCTAGCAGGACCTGAACTAGTTAAGGAAAAGACCTAAGACTGCAAGGGAATTTGTTTAGGGTTAATAGAAGGTGCAGGAAAAGTATGGGGGCTGCCCCTCAGGGAGTGAGCGTGGTGGGTCTTTGAGAAAGAAGGGGAGCATCGGTCAGTTGGACATCTTATCTTACAGAGGAAGAAATACACACCCATCCTCCCTTCCCTAAATGTTGTTTATTTTGAAACTTTTTGGTATTATTAAAGGTAATTCTCAATTTATAAGTATGAGATGTTGTCACAGCATCACTGTTCTCTTCCATGCATGGTCATTTGTTATTTTCAAGGCCCGCTGTACAACAGTAGATGGCTTTCAGTTGTTTTAAGAAGAACAAGATACAGTTAAGATTAAAGGAGCATGGATAGAGTTTTATTTTGTATGGATTTGTGGTAATAAAGCTGTGGACAATTCATTTAGCCCAAATAAGTGTTATAGTGTTATGGGGATATTGGGGCCAAAGTAGCTCTAAGAACATAAACTGTGTGGCTTAGTCTGATTTTGTTACACTCCTTAGAGGAGGGGTGGGGAACCTCAGGCCCCAGGGCCATTTATGGCCCTCGATGACCTTTTATCCGGCCCCTGGGCAGATTCTCAGGGACTGCTGTGCTTTGGCAGGGAGCTGTATTTTGATTGCCACCAGCTCATTAATTTCTTCTTGCTCTGTAAGTACACATGTAGTGTTCACTATTGATCACTGAAAGGGCATGCAATGAAAGATTATGTCCTGACACCAGTGCCAGAGTCAGGATGTACTTTGTGGGCGGAGTTTGTATGGCCCCCGAAGGATGGTATAAATATCCAAATGGCCCTTGGCAGAAAAAATATTCCCCACCCCTGCCTTAGAGTCTAATTATGCTTTAGAAGTTACATTTTTTATTTATTCCCTTTTTTCTGATGCTATTACAGTTGACATATTCCTTCCAAACCAAATGGAACAACTCATGCAGAATATGATCCTTGTCCTCTTCTGCCTCGGTATCATTAGCTCAGTGTTTCCCTGGTTTCTTATATCTGTGGTACCGCTGAGTGCTGTCTTCTACATAGTAAATAGAGCTTCCAGGTAAGTGCTGGTGACTTGTGTTCCAGCACCTGAATCTGATTATGATGACTCTTTTGACTGTATAATAATAGTGGTTTTTAACAGGGAAAAATGCAAAGTATTACATCTGGGCAAAAAAAATTAGAAAAGCTTATACAGAACGGGAGGAGTAGGGCTAAGCAACAGCATATGTGAAAAAGACTTGGGTATACTAATAGATCACAGACTGAACATGAGTCAACAGTGTGATGCAGCAGCAAAGTAGGTAAATACAATTCTACGATGTATTAACAGAAGCATACAGTCTAGATCACGTGAAGTCATTATTGCCCTCTACTCCTCTTTGGTCAGACCTCATCTGGAATACTGTGTCCAGTTTTGGGTACCACATTTTAAAAAAGACATCAACAAACTGGAGCAAGTTCAGAGAAGAGCGACCAGAATGGTGAACGGTCTGCAAACTATGTCCTGTGAGGAACGGTTGCAGGATTTGGGAATGTTTAGCTTGCAAAAGAGAAGACTGAGAGGAGACTTAATAGATGTATACAAATATCTCAAGGGCTGTCACATTGTAGAAGGATCATCTTTATTCTCATTTGCACAAGGAAAGACTAGGAGCAATGGGATGAAACTGAATGGGAGGAGACACAGATTAGATATTAGAAAAAACTTATTGACAGTTAGGGTGATCAATGAGTGGAACAGGCTGCCACGAGAGGTGGTGAGTTCTCCTTCAATGGAAGTCTTCAAACAGAGGCTGGACAGACATCTGTCTGGGATGATTTAGTGAATCCTGCTTTGAGCAAGGGGTTAGACCAGATGACCCAGTAGGTCCCTTCTAACCATTCTATGATTCTAATCAAGCATTGATCAAGTTTTTTCAGTAACTGTTAACAATATATTCATAGTTAATTGGTAATTTACAGAGTCCTGCTGAGTATGGATGGGTTTTCCGCAATCAGTGTTGTTGGTGGATGAACTACATTTTACGTTTAAAGTATTACAGTCTGTTTTCTTTTTTTTCGTGAATTAGTTTGTATTAAATGTATGCTCATTAGTTTACCTTTTTCTTGTTTGTCAATCATGTTTACAGAGTGCTAATTCGTGAGTTAAAACGCCTGGATAATATAACTCAATCTCCATTCATATCTCATATCATGTCGACTTTACAAGGAATCACGACCATACAAGCCTATGATAAGACCAATGAATGTCTTACTAAGTAAGTCCTCTTTTATCATATTTCTAAAAGTACAGATACTTCCGAAGTATAATAACATGACGAACCTGCTCTAAAAAATCCTATGTTCTCGTGAGTAACCTACTGCAAAAGCTTGTACTTATTGCAACTTGTTTTGATCAACTATTAATTAATCTTGCTTCCTAGTATAAACATTAATTTTTTAATAGGATGGATACCATGACAATAGAGTGAGAACTAATCAATCACAAGCAGCAGATTTGATTCTACTGTCGTATTCATTACCTTCATTCCTTTCTTGCTATCATCAACCTCTTTCAGAATTGTTCTATATCCTGTACTACGTATTGTGGAGCTAAATCCAGGTTAAAGCAGCAGAGAGCCTACTGCACATGCTGATATGCACCTCTGCTATTACCTTTCTAGAACAGGTTTCTGTCTGCGTAACAAGACTACGTTTCTGTGCCCTTCTGAACAGACTGACATGTTCAGAAAGAAAAAACAGAAATGGAGTGTCATTGAAGTCTTTAGCCCCATTTAGATGGAATCACCTAAATGTAGTGCAAAAATGCAATGTGAATTTAGTCTTAGAGAAAAGAAGTGAGGCTGGATACATAAAAATATTTAAGAATGAATTTCTTATGACATTTCTATTTTTTTTATTCCTGGAGAATACATTGTAGTAAAGTTTAAGATTTTGCTGCATTGTAACTCTTGCTGCATTGTAACTCTGTGCAACTGCATCTTTACAAGTTCATCTCTGTCAGCATTAGTAGTAGGCCACATAATCCACAGGCAGCTAGTTATTTACATTGAAAAACATGGCCTGCGCGAGTTTTTAATGAGAAATAGAATACGGATGCTACTTGTATCTTGTTTTGAGGATGTTCATGTATTGTATAGAATGTGATATATTTTTAGTAGCTAATATTTTCATGTTTTTCAATCTATATATACATGTCTTTGTATTTTCCAGATATCAGAAACTTTTAGATGTCAACCAAGTGCCATGTTTCCTCTTCAGCTGTGCAGCCCGTTGGTTGTCAGTGCGCCTAGATCTAATTAGCTTGACTGTCATAACATTGACGGCTATGTGCGTAGTGTTTATGCATGGACATATAGACGTGGCCTATGCTGGCCTTGCCATGTCTTATGCAGTCCAGGTACATGATACTATGTTCAACATCTATTTAAATTGACTCTGTCAGCAAGATTTTGCTAAGTAGTAGACTGTGAGCCCTCGCGGGCAGGGTCCTCTCTCCTTCTGTACTTGTATGTCCCTTGTCTTACACATGTCTATTGTGCTTGTCTAGATTTTCCTTTTTCACATGTAAAGCGCCATGGAATAAATGGCGCTATATAAATGAATAATAATAATAAGTAGTATGAGAGCTACATGATGTAGAGGCATCATGTTTGACACCTGTGTAACCTCACCCACAACCTTGATTGGCAGCTTCATGTGCACACTGTACATTGACAGGAAGCTGCCAATCCCTGGTGGGGCGGGGTTACACAGATTGCCTGGACTAGCCTGCACATGAGACCTAGTCAGGCAGTGATAATCTCCTGCTGACAAAACACTGATAGTATTGAAACTACATCATGCAACCTAATAAGTGACACATCCCTATAATCAGACTCTCTGCCCCATGCTGCTCTCAGATTAAATAGCAAAAACCTGCTGACTGATTCCCATTAAGATATTACGGCCTCATTCATCAATCTTGTCTCTCTAAATTTCTGGTGTAATTTGCTCCTTTTTATTTGCCTTATTTGCTGTATTTTTTGTGCCATTTTTAAAGTTGTATTTCTATTTTAAGTCTTTTTTTTCTCTACAGCTATACTCATCCAGATATTTTAGACAGATTAATAAAATGCGACTTTAACCAAATGTCGCATTTTTGGGAGCATTTCACTTTAGTGTTCCACTGGAGTAAAATTTCTGGAGGATTTATCGATTTGGCGCCTTCTTGTGCTTTTTTTTAAAGGATTTGCGACTTTTGGTGCTAAAAAGTTGCAAAAAATGGTAGTAGAAAACAAAAAGCTCAATACAAGGCAGATATAACAAGACAAAAAAAGAAAAGTGACTTCAATAAATCGCTAACGATGTATTGGGCCCTGTTTTTACAGAAAAATGGAATAAGTGGAAATCTAAAAATGTTCCTTATTATTGCAGCTTACAGGACTGTTTCAGTTTACAGTGCGTTTGGTCACAGACACAGAAGCCAGATTTACTTCAGTGGAAAGAATTCATTATTATATTGAGGTAAGTTTGTCTTGTTATTTAGAGGTTTATGACTATTTTTTTTTTAAAAGACACATTAAATTGCTATCCTACCAAAAAATTGTCTCCATAATTATAGTAAACAGTAGCCAAGAACTAAAACAATATGTTAAGAGAGGGAGAGTGCAGAAAGGTGGGGGCAAATTTGGCTGAGAATGATCTACATAGTACTTCGGCATAGGTGGTGAATCTGTTGCCAGCGGACGATTTATGGCCCACGATGCCATTACCTCCAGCCCCTGGGCAAATTTCCATGGACCACAAAGCTTGGGCCGGCGTCTGTTTTGCCGCCCGCTGGGCCTTAAATTCCTCCTTGCAGGATTTCGTCCTGATGTTGACTAGTGCTAGTGTCATTACGTTTTTGAGCGTAGAGTTAATGCACCTCTGCATTATGGGATGTGTGTTTAATAGGAAGCTGAACCCAAGTAAGGGAGAACATCACACCAGGAAGAATCTGGTCACCTTGAAAGCATGTAAGGAATTCGTAACATTTTTTAAGAGCAATGTAAAGGATGTAGCAGACGTGTAATATGCAGGTTAGTTACTGACTACAATACTTCATAAATGGATTGTCAGATGTAAGCTGATAAGTCTGCAGTCACTCCGTGTGACTTCAACCCCCCCAAGCACACACACTGTACGCTGTGAGGAGTTGCTGGTTTTTGAGCCAGGAGCGGTGGTGATGTATGTGTTATGCATACTCCCGGGCAGAACCCGTCTGTGGGAGCGTCCTCGCTCCATACACTTCTATAGAATGAGGCCGCTCCCTGTCTAGTGACGCAGCTGTCCATGGAGGCGTGGCCTTTCTCAATTCAAGTATATGGAGCTAGGCTGAGCCCACTAGACGGGCTGTGCCCAGGAGTATGTGCATCGCATAAATCATCCAGAGTGACTGCAGACTTTTCATTTTAGCCCTGACAAACCCTTTAAGTACATGTACAGCTGCCTAAGGAAAGATTGGGGATTTTTTTTGTTACAATGCATATACAGTTTTGCTCAAAAGTTTACATACCCCTTAAGATCTACCCAGAGTGACTCAATGATATTGAGGTCAGGAGACTGAGATGGCCACGCCAGAACCTTCACTTTGTTCTGCTGTAGTCAATGACAGGTCGACTTGGCCTTGTGTTTCGGATCGTTGTCATGTTAGAACGTCCAAGTACATCCCATGCGCTGCAGTATTTGCTGATAACGTGCTGCATTCATCATTCCTTCAATTTTGACCAAGTTCTTGTGCCTTTGTAGCTCACACATCAGCAAAACATCAGCGATCCACCTCCGTGCTTTACAGTAGGAATGGTGTTCCTTTCAACATAGGCCCTGTTGACCTTTCTCCAAATGTAATTTTGGTTGTGCCCAAAAAGTTCAATTTTGGTCTCATCACTCCAAATTGCCTTGGCCCAGAAGTTTTGAGGCTTGTCTCTATGCTGTTTTGCGTATTGTAGGTGAGATACTTTGTGGCATTTGTGCAGTAATGGCTTTCTTCTGGCGACTCAACCATGCAGCCCATTTTTCTTCAAGTGCCTCCTTATTGTGCATCTTGAAACAGCCACACCGCTAGTTCTCAGAGAGTCCAGTATTTCAGCTGATGTTATTTTTGGGTTTTTCTTTGCATCCCGAACAATTTCTTGGCAGTTGTGGACAAAATTTTTGTTGGTCTACCTGTATGTGGTTTTGTTTTTACAGACCCCCTGATTTTCCATTTGTTAAGCACAGTTTGAACACTGCTGGCTGGCATTATCAATTTCTTGGATATCTTTTTGTATCCCTTTCCTGTTTTATACAGTTCAACTACCTTTTCCTATAAATCCGTTGACAATTCTTTTGCTTTCCCCATGACTCACAATCCAGAAATGTCAGTGGCTGGATGAAAGATGCTAGAGTCTGTCTGCATCCCAGAAACTCACTCAGCTTTTATGCACACACACTTATTACAAGAAAACAGGTCACAGGTGAGGATGTTACCTTTTGTAGCCATTCAAACCCATTTGTGTCAACTTCTGTGCATGTAATCAGGCCAAAATCACCAGGGTTTATGAAATTTTGATCAGGGTTATTTGGATATTTTGGGTTGTCATTATGATTTAAAAAGAGAAAACACAGTAGTTTGACAATAAATGGCTTCACCCAACCACTAACCGTGAGTGGAGAAAAAGTTTTGGTGTTATCATTCATATTCTCTGAAAAAAGGCCAAGAAAGCAAAAATTCTGCCGAGGTGTGAAAACTTTTGAGCACAACTGTATATCTGCGTGGTGGAATATAATACTAAGCATGATATATGCTTAGGATGTCATACATTTCTAATAGATCCAGGTCCCCCATCAGTAACCCACACCTATCCCAAGAACAGTGGTTAACATCTGTATCGGTAGAGAATGTGGACAGGCATGTCCTTATCTCTATCTATTCACATTTGTTTAGCTTTTTTTCATAATTCCAATAGAAGTGAATAAGTAGAGCCATGCATTTAAGCGACCACTACTCACACAACTCCATTCACTTCCTGACTAGAGATGAGACAGAGGGTTGATGCCTTTCCTGGTGGAAAAGGGGTTGAGAGACAGCTATTCTAAAGATTAATGTCATGGTGGGGCTACATCTATTCTACATTAATGGAATTTTCCTGAAGATAAGCAGTTAATATCCTCAGTAGGAGAACTCCTTTGAGTTTACCACCTGTAGCTGCAGAAGCCAACATTTCTATGGAAGGGATTCTGTTTTCCCAAAGGGTGTAGGCTGTAAATGTTTAAGCTAAGCTGACATAGTTTACAGATAAAAGTCTATCTTGGAGTAAAGTGGAGTTAAAGTTATATTGCACTCCTGACAGATTGCGTAAATGTGATGTTACTGGTTTCCTAGGGAATAATCAGAGACACAGAAGTGTATGAACTTTTTGTAACCTCCCAGTTTCCATGTGACAATAGTTCAGTTACCTCTACAATCTACACTTAGGGCCCCGTCACACATAGCGACACACCAGCGATCCCAACAACGATATGAACTTGTCAGGATCGCTGGTGTGTCGCTACATGATCGCTGCTGAGCTGCCAAACAGGCAGCTCAGCAGCGATCAGGACAGCGACTATGCGGGTAACAAGTGACGCACGTCGCTTAGTTACCCATAGTGTACGTTAGATACCAGCACTCTAGTGCAGTGAGCTGGTAACCAAGGTACACATCGGGTTTCTAGGCACCACGCGGCGCTTAGAAACCAGCTGTGTACCTTGGTTACCAGCTCCCCTGCACCAGCGAGCTGGTATCTAACGTACACATCGAGTTTCTAGGCACCACCCGGCGCCTAGAAACCCGATGTGTACCTTGGTTACCAGCTGATCGCTGGTCTCCCGTCTGCCACACGCAGCGATGCGTGCTGGCCAGCGGGAGACCAACGATCAAAAAAATGTCCAGGACATTCAGCGACGATTAGCGATACCCAGCAGGGGGGCTGATCGTCGCTGCGTGTCACACACAGTGATATCGCTGGGGAGATCACTGTTGTGTCACAAAACTTGTGACTCAGCAGCGATCTCGCTATGTGAGACGGGGGCTTTAGATTTTCTTCCATATATGCACACTTACAGAATTTCATGATGTAATAGACAGCAAACAACACTCAATTAGTTCAATGGCAATAAGACAATTGTGGGTAGGTTGGGTATAACTGATGAGGCCCGCTGTGTATTATCAGTTAGGGAATTACTTGTTCAGCACCCATTCCCACACACATAGAAATTAGGCCCCTTTCACACATCAGTTTTTTGCTATCAGTCGCAATCCGTCGAATTTTGAAAAAACCGGATCCGGTGACTGATGCTGACGGATCCGTTTTTTTCTCATTGATTTGTATTATGATTGCGACGGATGACCTCATGTTTCATCCGTCGTTTGCTGGATCCGTCGGAAATTGTTTGTCCGGTGGCCGGAGACAACGGACAAAGGAATGTTTTTTGTGTACGTCAAAAAAACGGACAACGACGGATCCATCGCCAACCGTCGTTTGCTACAATGGAAGCCTATGGGCGCAGGATCCGTCAAATGACGGAATCCGGCGACGGATTCCGTTTTTTTAACTGAGCATGCTCGGATCCAATTAGCCAGCCCCAAGTAGGAAAGGTACCTGCCTCAAATATTCATGAAAACATATTTACAGTCTATATATATAGATATATATGGTATGTCAGTGAGACATTTTTTTTTTATATGTCCCTGACTAATAATGTTAGTAGTGTGTGTGTGTAAAATTTTGGAACTGTAGGTGTTAAAGGATTAATTCATGGAAAAAATTTGTGTGGGCTCCCGCGCAATTTTCTCCAGCAGAGAGGGCAAGCCAGTGACTGAGGGCAGAAATTAATAGCCTAGAAAGGGACCATTATTTTTGGGCCCCCTCTGGCTAAAAAAAATCTGCCCCCAGCCACCACAGAAAAGGCGCATCTGTAAGATGCGCCTATTCCGGCACTTACTCTCTCTTCCCATTGCCCTGCAGCGGTGGCATATGGGGTAATAAGGGGTTAATGTCACCTTCCTATTGTAAGGTGACATTAAGCCTGATTAATAATGAATAGTTGTCAATAAGACAACTATACATTATTAATCCACTAGTCTGAAAGGGTAAAAAAAAACACACACACACACACACACACAATAATGAAGATTTTTAATGAAATAAACACACATTTTTTACATTGTTATTACACTTCCATTCCATACTGAAGCCATCGATCTCCTGGAAAAAAGACAAAATAAAAAAGCAACACTATACCCATACCTGTCCGCCATACAGTCAAGTCCCATCTGAAGGGGTTAAATAGTTTACAACCGGGAGCGGTGCTAATGCAACCGGCCCAGCCGTAAACCACGGAGGAATGAAAGAAAAGCTGCCTGCGCAGCCTCCCCGCCTGAGCGGAGGTGAACTGATTAGTGTGGGAAAGTTTCTGAACATTTTCCCACGCTGGTGAGGTCACCTCAGGTCAGACGGGAGTATGCGCAGCCTCAGTGAGTACCGCTGACATCACTTAGGCTGCGCTGATTCCCCACCTGACGTTATTATATTTTCACGTACTGCTTTCCAAACCCTTCCAATTTTGTCCCCTATCTCTGAATCCCCAAGTTGGCGCTCCCAGCCCCTGAATATTTTCTTTGTACCCAAGGGTAACAGGTGCTCCCCCAGTATCGCATAGATGGAGGATATATTAGTCTCCTCTAGATCTAACGACATCACTATTTAATAAGGTCATCCAAGACATGACATGTTTCAACTGCTTATATTGCATGAAATGTACTTCTGATAAGTGCACATTGTCTATTATCTTCTTCCCATTTAGTCATGGTGACTCTGATGCATGAAATAAATCTCTCAATGAATGAATCCCTCCCTCTCTCCAAGATACAAACATTCTATTTCCATCCCCAGGGGAAAACCTGGATATGCCCACGAATCCAGATATTTAGAAACTTTCCAGGGGAGCCATAACTTCTTTCGAACCGCCTTCCAAGCTGCTATCATGTCCCTAAAAACTACCGCAGACTTGAGTAGTGGAGGGGTCTGGGTTCTAGAAGTATGCAGCACTGAAACTAATTTCCATAGTCTACATAACTCAGATTCTAAATCAAAGTTCCAGTATCTGCTTGTGCCTTTAATCCAGTCTAAAATATGACGTGATAAACAGGCCAAACTGTAACCTCTTAGGTCATGGAAGCCTATCCCACCCCGATCTTTAGGTAACAGTAACGTCCCCAATTTAATCCTTGGCTGTTTCCCCTGCCAAACAAACCTAGTGAAGGCTCTATTGAGTCTTACCAAATCAACCTGTTTCAGCAATAGAGGGAGAGTCTGGAGAGGATACAGCAATTTCGGAAAACTCATCATTTTGACCAGGTGGCACCTCCCCAACACCAACAACGGGAACCCTATCCACCTTTTTAATTCATGTTCGATTTTGCTAATGAGGGGTTCATAATTTAGTCTATATATCAATCCCGTTGATCTCGCTATTTGTATTGTCAGATACCTTATGGATTCTTTTGCCAATGAAATTCCCAGAGTCTCTGACAAACCTGAATGGCTAGTTTTAGTGCCCACCTGGTTCTTAAGGAACATAATCTCGCATTTTGATCTGTTGATTTTAAACCCTGAGAATTTCCCAAAATATTCCAATTTCCCCAACAATCCCGGTAGCTCTCGCACCGGATCATTCATGTAAAGAACCACGTCGTCTGCGAATAGACTCGCTCTAATCACTCGACGACCTACTTGAATACCTGAAAAACCGTCCTTCCCACTTAGATATCTCGTAAGAGGTTCTATACCCAATTTAAAGAGTAAAGGGGATAGCGGGCATCCCTGACGAGTCCCTTTCCCCAATGAAATTACGTCAGAGAGAAACCCTGGCGTATGTACTCTGGCTTTAGGATTAAAGTATAGACTTTTTAAAAACTGTCTTAGGGAATGTGCACACGTTGCTGATTTAGATGCGTTTCCGCAGCGTTTTTGGACACGCGGAAACGCATCCAACCCGCAGTGCAGTGGACAGCCAATGTAAATCTATGGGAAACGCAGGTTTGTTGTGCACATGCTGCGGAAAAAAAAACGCGCGGATTCGCAGCATTTTATTTTCTGCAGCATGTCAATTCTTTGAGCAGATCTGCAGCGTTTCTGCACCCATTGACTTGCATTCAGTTGGACACTTCCGCAGCAAAACGGCAGGTCTAAAAAAGATCTGTGGTTTTGCTGCAGATGAAGCGCTGCAGATCGGGAGGAGGGAAGTGTGTGGGCGGTGACTGTGTGCGTGTATAATGTGTGGACGGTGACTGCGTGCGTGTATAGTGTGTGCGGGGAACTGTGTGTATGTGTATGTGCATGTGCCGGTGTCAGTGTGATCTGTGTATGTGCGGGGTTCTGCGGGGCTGTGTGGGAGTCTGCTATCCTGTCTGCTAGTCCCATCCGGCTATGCCTGCTACAGTGAGACCATTAGCCAATGATGGGACAGTAGTAGTCCCATCATCCAGCTAATGTGTTGAATGTAAAAAACAAAACAAAACACATACACACATATATATAGTCCATACTCAGGGTCGGCTCCACGTTTTTATGGGCCCCGGGTGAAAGAGTCTCAATGGGCCCCTTTAACACAGACCACGATTCATGATGCACAGATACTGCAGAGAAATATGGGTATAGTACAGTGCCAAAGATTTCACTTCTTACATTACATGGGTGATATCTATTGTAAATACTACAATAGCTCAGAGGGGCTGAGGGACAGGAGCTCCAACTAATCTATTTGATTGCTGT
>VIAB01001717.1:62853-77465 GCA_009801035.1 Oophaga pumilio | reverse complement strand
GCACAGCGCTGTAGGTGCGGGGACCGACGGCAAAGGTCCCTGCATTGCTTGCCGTGCCTGTCAGCTGTCTGTGACTGTCAGCTGTCGGCACTGATCTACCACTGCGTGTTTACACGCAGTGGTAGATCAAAGGGATGACGTACACAGTCCGTCCTGGTGCCGGAACTGACACCCGGCCATGACGGACTGTGCACGTCATTGGACATTAAGGGGTTAAACCAATAACTTTTTATTGAACTTTTCCAAAAACATTAAGAAGTAAAAAGGCACTTAGGTTTGATTCATTTGTATATGACACAATTACCTTAAAATTATATATAGGGGAGGAATAAGGAGGGAAGGGGGGTAGTTGGTATAGGATGGGAAATGGGAAATTAGGAATCGGAAGAATAAACATGGGAATAACAATATAACCAATAAACAGGACGCCATAAGAGAAAATAAAGATCTAAGAATGCATACTTCATTTGAAAGATCTAGAGTTGCAAAAACTGAATTCAGGGAATATTAGGTATATAGGCCCACTGCGAAGCACTCGACAAGGCCCACCTTTTCTCTCTATTGGTTCTGTGTAACAGGTTTAAAGTGAGGATTGAGTCATATTGGTAATGTATATTCATTTTGTCTATCAAATCAGCTAAGGTAGGTACCCTGGGAGTCTTCCAACAAAGTGCTAAGCATTGTCTGGCAGCAATAAGGATATGAGAAATACAGGTTCTTACAGGAAAAGGAAGGTTGTCTATACCAATGTTAAGGACTGCTAATTGGCCCGAGAGATTTATTGTAATACCTGTAAGAGAGTTAATGAGATCATCCATCGCTCTCCAAAATACCTGGACCTTAGGGCAGAACCACCACATATGCCCAATATCCCCTAACAGTTGACACCCCTTCCAACATGTGGAGGAAAATTAGGGAGAATAAGATGCAATCCTCAAAGGGCACATATACCAATCTAACTGAATCTTTTTAATTTGCTCCACGTGGTTAATATAGGAAGAGGACTTCAAAATCCATCTAGTTGACTCCCACCACTGTTCCAGTGAAGCATTAAATGAAAAGATCTTTTCGCATTTTAGCATATAGCAATACTTTGATTGAATATCTGTATCATGTGATAATAGTTTGTATATATAGAATGTAAGTCTGCAAGGACAGGGTCCTCTCCCCTCTGTACCAGTCTGTGCTTGTTAGTTTACTGTAAACAATATCTATAACTTTGTATGTAACCCCTTCTCATGTACAGCACCATGGAATTAATGGCCCTATATAAATAAATAATAATATGTAACAAAGACCTTTGATTGGGGGGTTTGAGGCACTAAAAAGTCTGCTCCAGCCTGCAGAATTCCTAGGGAGGTCATCGACCATGAAAGACTGAGAAGTAAATAAGTGTCTAATTTGTAAGTATTGATAAAAACAAGTGTTACTGAGACCAATTTGTTCCTGCAGGGGACTGAAGGCTCTGAGACGGGAGGATTCAAACAAGAGATTCAGTTTAGAAATCCCCAACTCTTCCCATTCCCCCAGGCACAAGTCCGGGATGTGCGCTTTAATAGCTCGGATAGAGATATCAGACAAAAGAAAATTTAGGTAGTTAGGGTTAATATTCCTCCATAGTTTTACTAGGGTAGACATCGACTTTAATGGTAAATTATAATCTACTTTCCCAAGCAAAAGTGATTCCAATAACCAACGTGTGGAACCCCTAGGAGCATTTTGCAGTTTGATCTGCATCCATTTCTGCTCCCGGTCTTCTCGCCACCAGCTCCCAATTGCGTCTAGTATGGAGGCTTTGTAGTAGTTGGCTAAATTAGGGACCCCCATGCCTCCCAAATTATAATGGTGGTACATTACATTATGTGCTATTCTGGGATCTTTTTAGCCCAAATAAACTTACCCAGCAATGATTGTAATTTGAGAATTTCTTCGGAAGGGAAGAAATAAGGGAATGTACCTAAAAACATACAAGATTTTGGGGAAAATCAGCATTTTCACAGCTTGAATTCTGGCCCACCAAGATAAAGGAAGAAGGGTCTGCCTATCCAAATCAGCTTTAATTTCCTGCAACAATGACTTAACATTCTGTTATACAAGTTTTTTTAGTTTTGGTTATTTTAATCCCCAAGTACACCATATTATCTTCATTCCAAATAAATAGAAATGTACGTTGAAGTTCAGATTGCAAGTCCTTTTCTATCCCCACTCCGTATACCGTGGATTTTGTGGCAATCAATTTATAATACGACACCTTTGAGAAATCCAAGAGGGTCTCCAAAATGGCCTCTAGAGAGGTCCTAACATTTTCACATGCGATAACAAGTCATCAGCATAAAGACCAACCTTATGGGACACAGTCCCTATCTGAATTCCATGAATATTCGGGTTGGATCTTATGGGTGCCGCCAGGGGTTCCATCACCAGCGCAAATATTACTGGTGAAAGTGGGACCCCTGATGATTCCCGTTCGATATGGAGAACCTCCCAGACTGGAAACCTGCCACATTAACTGATGCAACTGGGTTTGAGTACAGGGAAAGAATTGCATCTTTAATTGGACCTATCAAACCAAACTTCTTTAAAGCTGAGCTGAGTTCTTTTTAGATGTCGAGATTGCTTCCTTGATCTCCTGTAGGGTAAAGGGTGCATTAAGGAGGTCAAGTTGGGATTGTGAGACTGCAGGAAGGTATAATTTTTGAAGATAACTATGAATTCCCTCCATTGAAAGTTGAGGGACATTCGAATCATCCCTTAAGTTATAAAGTTTACTATAATATTGCCTAAATTCATTAGCAATCTCAATTGGGTGGAATGTCCTAAAACCGTCCTTTTTATCCAAAAAGTCTATCCTACTTCTGCACATCTTTTTTTAACCCTTCTGGCAAGTAGTTTCCCCGCCCTGTCCCCCATGACATAGTATTGTGATTTGGATTTCTTTAGATTTTTCTCATAAGTAAATAGTAGTAATCCCCTAATTTGTTGCCTAGTTTGAATTATTTCTTGATCCTTTTTACTTGAGGGGTGATTTTTATTTAATGTTTCTAGATTACTTAAGATGTCTAATAGATCGCGTAATTTCTTTTCTCTATTTTTCTTTTCCACTGCTGCCACTTTTATGAAGATCCCCCTAACAAAGGCTTTATAAGCCTCCCAAACTATCTCGTCAGAGGTCGCCCCATTGTCATTGGTGGAGAAAAGTTCCTGGAGTTGTGTTGTAACCAAATCTACTGTTTCTTTTTTAGAGAGTAAATATTCGTTGAGTCTCCATTTAAAAGATCTTGGGACTAATAAGGCATCCGCAATGTGTATAGAGATTGGGGCATGATCAGACCAGGACACAATACCAATATCAGCAGATTTACACCTGAGAAGGAGGTTATCATCAACAAAAAAAAATGATCAATGCGATTGTAAGAGTTGTGCCTGGGGGAAAAGTATAATCCCTCTCTAAACCATACGTGTATCTCCATACATCATGAAGACAAAATTGTTTAATAATGAAATCCATTTCCTTCCTATTTCCCGCTGCCTGGGAACAGACTAGTGATCTATTCATCAGAAGATTAAAATCCCCCCTATTAGTTGTAGATCTTTAGCAAAGTCTTTAAATTTTTGTAGAAAGGATCTAAGGAACCCAATATGGGCAGAATTAGGTGCATAAACAGAGGCTATCGTAAATTGGACACCATTTAGGGAGCAGTGGATGATAATAAATCTACCCTCTGGGTCTTCTATTTTGTTATGAAGGGAAAACGGGACAGAGTTTTTAACCAGTATACCCACACCAGCTCGCTTGTTATTGTGGCAAGCAAAAAATCTGTGTAGGAATCTATCATTGTTTAATCTACATGTGTCTGGTTCCAGTAGATGTGTTTCTTGGATACAGATCACATCTGCTGCCATTTTGCTGATCTCTTTCCACAGGTGGGATCGCTTACCCGGGGAATTCAATCCCTTCACATTAAGAGACATTATTTTAATGCTCATATCTTTTATATATATATATATATATGGAAGAATTCAGTTAACCAGAGTATCCATAATATAACTAATAGTGGCGTCATTAAGAACAATAAATTATAGTGGAGAAAAGCCCTGCAAACAAAATGGTAAATGCATTCTTTGACCATGAGAGGGCAGTATGGTACATCCTTAGGCTTGTGAAGGGAAGGAGAGTGAGAAAAAAGGAAAAAAAAGAAAAAAAGTACAAGAAAAAACAGTCAAAGGTTCAGTAATAGAAGTAAACCTTCTATATAGGGGGAAGATCAAAACAATGATCAGTCAATACAACAAGTGGAGCACAAATCCCCAGCTCCATATGACAAGCAAAAAGAAAGGTGAAAGCACACATATGCCATTTAAGTGAGTGGGTAATAGAGTCAGACCGTGTCCCATTCTGGGTTCAGCTTCTTCTGGGGATGGTTTATATTTGGGGATCGCAGATGCTCCTGATCCTTCACAGGGGTAATTCCCCATGAGAGTAGCAATTTCTCTGCCTTGGGAGGGAATAATCAGATGTGGGTGTCTTCTCCTCTGTGGATTATCAGCTTTACTGGGAAGCCTCATCTGTATCTTATGCCCTCCTTCATTAGAGCCAAAGTGCATGTTTGAATTCCCTTCTTTTGGCAAGTGTCCTGGCTGATAGGTCAGGGAAAACAGAGAGATGCTGGAACTCCTCTGGGACAGCAGGCCTTTTCCTTAGAGCTTGCAAAAAGGTTTTAGTGCCCGCAAAGTGTATTCTTGCCAAAACATCTCTTGGGAGACAGGGGTTTAAGGCTTTTGGTTTGGGTACTCTGTGAATGCGATCAACTATTAGTTCATGTGGCTCCAATTCTGGTAGCACTTCCCCCCAGGAATTTATCAAAGAACTTAGGCAGATCCCGGTCTGAGACGGATTCTATGATTCCCCGGATCTTAACATTATTCCTATGGGACCTATCTTCCAGATCCCAGTTCTTATTCCAGAATACAATCATCTCTTCTTATAGGGCTTCATGCTCATCAATCAGGCTGTTACGTGATTTAGTGAGCTCAGCCATTTTGGATTCAAGGTGGTCTGTGCGCTCACCCAGAGATGAGATTTCCCCTTTAAGATCTTCCACCATCACCCTCAGATCAGCCTGCAGAGATTTCCTCAGAGAGGCCAGTAGAGACTCCATTATTCTTTTAGTAAGAGGTATAGCTGCAGATTCTGCCTCCCCAGCGTCTCCCCCTCTCACTGCAGATAGTACCTGCAAGCTTCTGTGTGAGGAGAGGGGTGAGGAGGCCCTGGACGACGCCATCTTCTCTGCTGCTGCAGCACGCGGGTCCCTGTGGAAGAAGTCTGTCACCTTCATAGGTGAGGGCCGTTTCTGACCTCTGGGTCGCCTGGGTTGTGGCATCTGAGGTGGGGAGTCTGGTGCAGGGGATTTCAGGCTGTTAGCTTGCCTGTGTGCTGCTGTGTGAGCTGCTTTAAAGCAGGGGATCAAAGAGCTCCAAGATTATGCTGCTGGTGCCATGAGCTGCAAGGCCAAGCCCCAATAAGCAGTAATTTTTGAAGGTGGATGCTTCTTTGTCTGAGCGGGAGCTGTTTTCATCCATTAGTATCCTTCGGGTTGTCTGGAAACTTGCGGTTTCTTTTCTAAAGTCTTCTTGGCTCCAGAACGCAACCACTCGATAGGCGATCGAGAACTGTTGACTATTAAACTGCCTCTGGAGGAGTGACGCTTTTTCCTTGAAAGAGTGAAGCATCCAGTAATTATTTACACTGATCACAAGAACTTAGCCTATTTGCAGTCTACACAATGGCTAAATCCGCATCAAGCCAGGTGATCTCTATTCTTCGCCCACTTTGATTTCATTCTTCATTTCTGGACTGCAGACAAGAACATTAAGATGGATGATGACGTTTCTGTCTTCTGACCCGGAGGAGGAGCCTCAATACATCATTGAGTCCACCAAAATGGTTACTGTCGCTCCGGTGGATTTGTCGTGGGTTCAATCAGGAAAGACCTTTCTCACTGAATCAGACAGGAAGTGGGTCCTTCAGTGGGATCACTCATCTAAATTGGCTGGTCATGCCGGAAAAAAGAAGATGGCTCACGGCATTACTGGCGGCCAACCCTGGATTTCACATCGGCCTGTCACTCCTGTGCCCAGAACAAGATTCTGAAACAGCTTCTGACTGTTCGTTTACTTCCTCTGCCTGTACTATCAGCTCTCTGGCAGCACATCGCAATGAACTTCATTACCAATGAATGAATGTTGTGGATCACTTCTCTAAAGGCCCTTTCACACATAGCGACGCACCCGCGATCACGATAACGATCCGACCAGGCAAAGATCGCTGGTGCGTCATTACATGATCGCTAATTAGCTTTCAAACAGACGGATCTCCTCAATGACGCAAGACAGATCAGCGATTTGCATAACGACCTCGTAGGTCGTTGAGTCCTTGTCACACTACTTTATTGTCACCGATTCCGACCTCGGTGGGCGTGCTTCAGCAGACAGAGCAGTCCTTTGATGAATAAAATGAATCCACGAATAACAGCGCAATAGCGATTCAGACAGGGACGCTGAAACAACCGCGGTGTGATTTCAGTTAAAATATCAACGCTATAGCGACTCACACAGGAACGCAGAAGGCAAACCGGTTAATACCATCCACTGCACAGGAAAAAAGAATAGAAGGAGGCACTACAGCATTGTGTCGCCCAATTTTCACACATTGGGAGCGCTGTACTCACCAATAGGGACAGAGGGGCGTGACCTGTAACATAGCTTTGTCACGCCTGTGTCGCTGAGCTCTGCGTCGCTAACGAGGTCACTCGTCGTTTTTAAGCTTCAAACACAGCGATTAGTGCTGGCCAGCGGGACGCCAACAATGGAAAAATGGACCAGCGCATTCGAGCACGATAAGCGATAGCCAGCAGGGGGGCCGGTCGCCGCTACATTTCACACGACAGCCCCTTAAGATGGCCCATTTTACTCCATTGTCTGGTCTTCTGTTTGCTCCAGTGCTTGCTGAGAGGTTCATCCAACATATCTTCCACCTTCATGGGTTACCTCTCCATATAGTTTCTGATAAAGGCGTCTAGTTCTTGCTTCTGGAGGTCTCTGTTCTGGAGAGTTACTTGCGAAATAATAAATGTCACCATGGACTTCTCTTTTGCCTACCATCCACAATACAATGGTCAGGTAGAGCTTGTCAGTCAGATCCTAACCAACTTATGGCATTTTGTGAATGATCAGCACAGTGACTGGGCTGACCTCCTGCCTTTGGCCGAATTCTCCTATAATAACCATGTGAGTGAGTCCTCTCCTAAATCTCCGTTTTTCATGGTGTATGGTCAGCACCCCAATATTCCATTCCCTGTGTCTACTACCTCCGACATCCCTGTGGCTGAAACTCTCATCAAGGGCTTCCCTAAAATCTGGAAGGACTTCAAGACCGCATTAATGAAATCTTCTGAACGGATGAAGAGACACGCGGACAGGAGACATTTAGATCTGCCTATACTTTGTCCTGGTGATAAAGTTTGGGTTTCTTTGAAATTTGTCCATCTCAAGATACCTTCGTACAACTTGGGTCATTGCTTAATCGGTCTGTTTGAGATTCTCAAACAGATAAATCCTGTGGCTTACTAGCTCAAATCTGTGGCCTTTTTACGGATTGCCAATTCATTCCATGTGTATCTCCTCAAGCCTGTCGTCTACAGCTCTTTCTTCAAGGACCCGGATACCACTCCTGCTCCAGTCAGCTCTGAAGATGTTTTCGAGGTAAAGGATATTCAGGCCACAAAAAGGGTAAGAGGAAAAACCTTTTTTTCTGGATTGGAGGAAGTTTGGTCCTGAGGAGAGGGTGTGTGAGCCCAAAGAGAACATCCATGCCACTCTCCTCCTGGAGAGATTTCTTGCAGGCCTGAAGAAGAGGGGCGTAAAGGGGGGTACTGCACGCTTCCCATTCTCACTCATCATCACAGCCCTTGACGCCCATTTCCTCCTCTTCCTGCTGCTTCCTGGTATATGCACAAGCCAGGCAGATCTCTGGGCACTGCGCTGTGGGTGCGCGTATGCGCGCTTTCGGTCTCTTAAAAAACCAGAGCACACAGTCCTAAAGTGTCCCCAGCCTATGGCTGGGAGACACTAATTATTTAAGACATCTCTACCTTTTGGGAGGTGCCTTAGCAATGTGTATACTGTTTGCATTCTTGCTACTTCTCAGGTCCCCTCTAATAGTTTAGAATATATTACCTACCTGTGCTTGCGTGCATACCACCTGCACCTGCTTGCACCTGTCGTGTCAGTCTGTATACCAGCTATACCTGTCCGCATCTGCCATGCCAGTCTGAATACCAGCCATACCTGCCTGACATGCCAGTCTGTATGCCAGCTGTACCTGCCGTGCCAGTCAGTACACCAGTCGTACGTTTCTACAACTGCCTTGTTTTCTAGAATTCCTGTCGTGCCTGCCTATACTAGCCAAGTCTACCCATTCCTGGCTGTTCCAACTACCTGCCTCTTTGGGGGTCACCTGCTGTGTGCCCGAGGTCTGTCTTGGAGTAGCACCAGTCATCCATCTGGAGCCAAATCTTACCACACCATCAAGGGCAATTAGTCAGGTTTTCGCATAGTTACGCACCTCCAGGCTCTGCTTGGTCCATGGCACAGTGGTTCCACCACTATTCTCATTACAAGTTGCTTCTGGAAATCTTTTCCCAGGCAGAAAGGAAGACGAATAGAAAGCCTCTACCCTTCTTCCTTTTATCCTCTCACTTGTCCTGATCTCTGGGTGGTCTCCTCCTTCTGCTCTGAAAGGACTTATTCTAAGATGGGATGGAGCAGTTGGGGAATCCTTTCTGTCTATCACCTGCCGTTTCTAGAATATCATCCATGGCAGGCCTAAACAAATATTCGCCCTCACAGGGAATTTTAAGCAGAGTTTAGATTTCGTCTGAAGGTCCCCTGGACAACATTTCAACCAATCTGGTTGCCAGCCTAACTAAATCATCCCAGTCATCCACTAGGAATACCGCGGCCCCCCTCCCCCCCGCATAAAAGGAATTTTGGCACATTGTCCCTTGGTACTTTATCTTTAAGCTGTTTTTCCAAATGATCTTGCTGTGCATGTTGCTGCTACAGCTCACTTCAAACCTCAGCCAGAAGCTTCCCAGAAATCTTTATGGAAGAAAACTGCCTTCTTATCCAGAGGATCTTTCAGCAACCCCCATATCCTCAAGGGGGAAGGCAAACTTGTTAGAAGCCTTAGCTATTGCCACATGTAACTTAGAGGCTTTGTCTCAGGAAGATGAGGGTAAATCATTAAAAGGATACTTCCTTTTAAAAGATGTAAGAAAGGGATTTTTTCTTTTTGTTTTTTTTCCATTCTCTTTTTATTAGTAACTGAATTTTCTCATTCAGGGGAACGGACCAGCGTTTTCTTTGATCTAGATAGCCAAACATTATTTCTCACTCACCCATGACAGCACCACGGAGAGGGGGATCCACCCATCAGGGACAGGAACCTACAGATAAAAGGGCATCACCTCTCCTCCACCCCCAGTTGGGTTCCTGTCCCTGATGGGGGACCTATGTGCGGCGTACCTGCGGGTGATCATGGATGCCAGGGCCGGCCCATCCGGTAACGGCAGGGGGAATCCTCTGTCGCGGCGGGTGCGGTGCCCGAAGCCGCCACTGCCGGGTCCGACGGGCTTCGGGGTGAGTGGGCAGGAGCAGCCGCCGCTCCGGAGAGGGGTCTGGGGCTGCCAGGAACCCGGCACCCGCAGGGCAGCGTTGGCTAATGGAGGATCCAAGATGGCGGCTGCCCCAGAAGTTGATGAGCGGTTTCTGGGTCCCTGGGTCGGCGCATGCGCTGTGCACACTCCCAGCAGAAAGCGGTGCAGGTCGGGGATGACGTCAGGTGCCGGGAAATTTAAAAAGGGGCGCCTGTAGCTGCTCCTGGCTGGAAGTGTCCTGTGGCAATGGATAGCGACCAGCAACAGGAGCAGCTCAGGCAGCAGCAGCCCAGGCAGCAGCAGCAGCCACCCAGACAGCAGCCTAAGCAGGCTAAGCAGCAGCAACAGCATCATCACCGGCATAAGGATCGGGACAGCCGAGAAGCCCGGTCTACTAGCGTCTCCAGACAGCATACCAGATATGCTGCTAGGAGCAGATCGCCGTCTGCGGAGCTTCCTATACAGGAGCCGATTCCGCCCACCAAACCGGTACCTGCAATCGCAGAGGTGGTGAGTGATCTTCATGAATGTGCACCATTGTAATAGCCTTCTCTTCCCTTATTAGGGAAAGAAGAAGGACAAGAAGAAGAACAGGGAATGTCCCCCCTGTAGCAGGGCCCTACCAGGGATATGGGACAAAAAGCTATGCGATTCCTGTACACAAGAAATTCTGTGTAGGGAAAATCCAGATTTTGCCTCTGATCTCAGAGCAACTATCCAGTCAGAAATTCAAAAAAAAAAAGGGGCAAAAGGAGGGAGGAAAAGCCCCTTGATAGAACCCCAGTCTGACCCCTCCACGTCTGGGGAAGTTTTTTCAGACACATCAGCCTCTGTCCCCTCATCCTCGGACGAGGAAGAAGGGAGGCTCCATTGCTTTCCTTTGGAAGAAGTGAACTCACTGGTAAAAGCTGTGAGAGCAACTATGGGGGTATCGGACCCCGCCCAGATAGATCGATCCAAGATATAATGTTTGGAGGGCTGGGCCAGAGAAGACGTAGGGTATTTCCAATCAACGTCAATGTTCAAGGCCTGATCAGGAAAGAATGGGGCAGGATAGATAGGAAGAACTCTTCAGTCCCCGCTCTTAAAAGGAAGTATACATTTGATGAGGAAGCGTCCACATCACGGGACAAAGCCCCCAGACTCGATGTGGCCATAGCCAAGGCCTCAAAAAGGTTCGCCCTCCCCTTTGAAGACATGGGTACGCTTAAAGATCCCCTGGATAAGAAGGCGGACACCTTCCTCAAGGGTACCTGGGAGTCAGTAGGGGCAAATATTAGGTCATCTATAGCGGCAACCTGTACCACCCGGTCCCTGATGGTATGGGTAGACCAACTTGAGAAACAGCTAAGGGAAGGGACACCCAGGAATAAGATACTAGAGTCTATACCAATGATAAGGGGAGCGGCGTCCTTTTTAGCGGACTCATCAGCCGATTCAGTCCGCCTAACTTCTAAGGCAGCAGGCCTATCAAACGCGGCCAGAAGAGCACTATTGCTGAAATGCTGTGTGACCTGCAGACCAAAATGAGACTATGCTCGATCCCATGTGACGGCAAGTTTTTATTTGGCGAAACATTGGACGATATTCTCCAGAAGGCAGGAGACAATAAGAAAGGGTTCCCCAACCTTACTCCGTTGCCCTTTAAACATTCTTTTCGGAATAAAAAGTTCTTTCGGAAAAGGCCACCCAAAGAACAGAGTAGATGGGAAGAAGGGACGAGGAGAGATAGAGGCTTCCTCTTCGGTAACACCTCCCGTGATAAAAAATCCTCTAAGTGACGTTTTGCTCGAGGTGGGAGGAAAACTAACTTCTTTCCTTGCGGCCTGGGAGAAGATCTCGAGCAGTCCTTGGATATTGGGTCTGATTGAAACAGGTCTGAGGATAGACTTTCTCTCCCTCCCACCTCCAAGATACATAATTTCGCCACCAAGATCCTCTGTATGGGAAGAAAAAGCCTTGGAGGGGGAAGTATTAAAACTACTAGGGAAGTCGGTCCTGCAGGAGGTTCCCCCTCAAGAGAGAGGCAGGGGGTTCTACTCCCCCCTATTTCTAGTGTCTAAGCAAGGCGGCACTTACAGGACTATAATAAATCTACGAAGTCTGAATGTGTATGTCAGGAACCAGAGGTGGTCAATCAAATCTACCATCAAGATTCTGTTCCCAAATTGCTTTATGACGGTATTAGACCTCAGCGACGTGTACTATCACGTGCCCATTCACAGAGACCACCGCAAGTTTCTAAGACTGGCAGTCTCCATAGATGGAGTAGTAAGGGAGTTCGAGTACAAAGTTCTGCCCTTCAGAACATCTCTAGCTCCTCGGGTCTTCACAAAAATAATAGCAGAAGTAATGGCCCACATAAGAAAGCAGGACATTATCATAGTTCCATACCTGGACGATTTTTTAATAGCCAGCGACTCTGCCCAAAGTTGCAGAGAGCAGAGGGACAGAGAGATGAGTACACTACAAAAACTGGGCTGGCTCCTAAACATAGGGAAATCGAGGCTAGAGCCCAGCAAAACACAAGAATTCCTGGGGCTCACACTGGACTCCGAAAAACAAGAGTGCCGACTTCCGAGCCGCAAAAAAGAAAAGCTCATACACATGGTGGTGAAAGCCATACGGAAACCCTCAATGTCTCTAAGAGAGGCAATGTCGCTGATGGGGTCCCTTTCCGCCTCCTTACCGGCGGTCCAATGGGCACAGCTGCATGCGAGGGAGTTACAGTGGGACATACTGGCAAATCAGTCAGCCTTGAGAGGGCGTCTAGAAGTCCGCGTGACTCTAAGTTCAGCAGCTATTCATTCCCTAGCCTGGTGGGGGAACACTGCCAACCTATCCAGAGGGGTCCACTGGGTGACAAAAATATCCCGCATAATCACCATGGACGCGAGCCCCACGGGATGGGGAGCTCACATGGGTCGCGAGGTAGCACAGGGAGATCAGGAGATGGAGGCATCCTTGAACTAGAAAGAACTGTGGGCGGTAGACCATGCGCTGTCACACTTCCTACCCTCTCTTTTAGGCTGCCATGTCCGTATATTCTCGGACAACCAGGTGACGGTAGCTTACATAAACCACCAGGGGGGTACAAGATCTCGAACCCTAATGAACGCTTCCTTCAAGCTTCTCAGCCTGGCGGAAAAGAACTTGCTATCCCTCTCGGCGCTACATATTCCCTGGAGGGACAACACAGAGGCAGACTTTCTGAGTCGCACCCGTCTGAGACAAGGCGAATGGGTTCTAAATTGGTCCATTCTTCAGCAAGTTGTGCAAATGTGGGGGACCCCGGACATAGATCTATTTGCCAATTTCAGGAACAAGAAGGTGGAACAGTTCTGCTCTCTAGATCCTGAGCTCTAGACGTCTTCTTGATACCATGGACCCACAAATTGACATATGCATTTGCTCCGTTCATTCTCATTCCAACCATTATAAGGAAAGTCAGGGAGGACAGGGCAAATATGATATTGATGGCCCCCTTTTAGCCCAAAATAACCTGGTTCTCCTGGCTGAGGGTGCTCTCAATCTCCGACCCCTGGATCCTACCCGATCTCCCAGACCTTCTGTCTCAGGGACCAATATTACACCCCCAGACAAAGAACCTCCATTTAGCAGCATGAATTTTGAGAGGGTAATATTGAGGGGGAGAGGGTTTTCAGAGATTGATAGACACACTACTAAAAAGTAGGAAACCGGTCACGACTAAGGCCTATAGGAGGACCTGGAGGAAGTTTCTTTCCACCTCGGGGGTGCGCATGCAGGATGGGGTCCAGATTAATAAGATCCTTGAATTTCTGCAGAAAGGGTTGGAACGAAGCCTGGCAGTCAGTACCTTGAAAGTACAGGTAGTGGCTTTAGGGGCCCTATATAGCTATGATTTGGTGGGTAATCCCTGTATAGCTCGGTTTATAAAAGCGGCAGTCAGATCTAAACCGATAGTGGGTCGGGAAATGCCAACCTGGGATCTCAACCTAGTGTTATCTGCGCTAATAGAGGCTCCATTTGAACCAATTCACTCGGCCCCCTTAAAGATATCTCTTTAAACAGTCCTGCTAGTGGCATTAACATCGTCACGCAGAGTAAGCGATATTCAGACCCTATCTGCAGTTCCACCCTTCATGAAAATACTGGAGGATAGAGTCATTTTGAAACCTGGCCCAGCTTATCTTCCTAAGGTAGCATCACGCTTTCACAGGTCCCAGGAAGTAGTCCTTCCCTCCTTCTGCCCCAACCCTAAGAATAGGGGAGAAGAGAAGTTCCACACCCTCGATGTAAAAAGGTGTCTAGTGCAGTACCTTGAGGCCACCAAGGGGTGTAGGAAGGAAGGGTCTCTTTTTGTGTGTTTCCAGGGACCTAGGAAGGGTCGAAAAGCATCCAAGAGCATCCTGGCAAGGTAGATAAAGGATGCGATTTCCCTGGCCTATTCCTCCAGTGGGCATACTGTTCCAGAAAGGTTGAGAGCCCATTCTACTAGAGCATTGGCAACTACATGGGCTGAAAGATCTGAGGTATCAATAGAGCAGATCTGTAAGGCGGCCACCTGGTCATCACCTTCAACCTTTTTCAGGCACTACCGTCTCGATCTAGCCCCTGCGTCTGACCTTACCTTTGGGCGAAGGGTCCTTCAGGCTGTGGTCCCTCCCTAAGCTGTCAGTCTCTGTAATTCTCTCCGTGGTGCTGTCATGGGTGAGAGAGAAAATAGTAGTTACTTACCGTTAATGGTATTTCTCGGAGCCCATGACAGCACTTGCTTATTCCCCCCCTATCACGTGTGCGGTGAGCACGTTGTTAGTTAGTAGAATGCTTTTGTTAGGCACGGTGTAATTAATATTAGGCGATATTGTAATAATGTATATATTTCTGTTAACTAACATGGAAACCCTCTGAGGC
>VIAB01001716.1:183971-197416 GCA_009801035.1 Oophaga pumilio | reverse complement strand
GCAGTTTTTGGAGGCGCAGGGGTCTATTTGTTTGCAATTACATAAATTCTCATCAAGACAAGCAAGAAAAATCAGCATTCTCGACAAAGCGGGGCCTAAGTGAGTTCTTCTTACTACAACATTGCCATACATATGGATGTTAACTACATGGCTCAGTAGGGAACAGGTGCCATTTGGATTTAGTAGCGTTGATGTCGTGGGGGTGGGGTCATGACGCTTTTCCAGAGCCTGAGAGATATCAGCGATGTGGAAACCCTCTATTATTCATTGATAGATGAAGGACCTGAATGGGGACTGTTTTTTTGTGCGAAGAGTTGAAATTTTTATTAGTACCATTTTGGGGTAATTTTTTTTGTTATATCTTTCAAGGCCAAGTTCTCATCTATCCTGTGCACTACGCTGAGCACTCATATCAGCTTTTCTGCACAAATTTGCAAAAAAAAATAATTTAGGCTGCACCTCCGAACTCCATCTGGCCTCTGTACTAGCGAGCCGACTTTTTGGACATGCGCAAAGATATAACTAACTATGCTTTTGTGCATGCCTAAACACATGGGACACTGCAGGAACAAAACTGTATGGACTCCAAAATGACTCCGTCTTGAGTCATTATTGTGAAAGGTTTGATCAGGAGGGTGCTTTGAATTTTATTACTTGGAGTTTAAACCCTGATGTAAGTGCTCAGAGTAGAGCACAGGATAAATGTGAACCAAGCCCTTTTCTGATTTTTTTAGAGGCAGAATGAACAAATAAATAGCAGTATAGAAATTATTTCAATTTATTTTTCTTTACGTTGTTCACCATGTGATGTAAGTGAGAAGACAATGTTATTCTTTGTGTCAGTACAAATAGAGATACCAGATTTATAAAATGTAGCTTTTTAAATGTTTGCCACTTTAACACAATAAAAAAAAACTTCTTGTAAAGAATACATATAATATAGCAAATAAACAACAATTTGTGAATTGTTTTTGCTACTTTCTGTGATTAATGAATATATAAATTCCATTATTGCTATACATTTAAAAAAAGAGAAGTACGTAAAAGAGAACCTGTCAGGTCCCACATGCCTTCCAACCTAGCAGCATTCACCTATGTATGAGCAAATTCCCTGACTAACCAGCCATGTATAACGTTATTGAGTGAAAACAAGATAACAATCATCTAAACATCTGGACATGCGCAATGCGCGCCTCTGAAGCCGGCATGCGTGTTGCTCATTCCAGCCGCTGCATGCTCAGATTCAGATCTCATCTCAAGATCTCGGCAGACGAGATCTGAAACTGAGCATGCGCCGCCCTCAGCAGTCATTTTCCCGGAGGCCACCGCATCGCAGCAATGGATCAGCCGGGGCCTCCGGGGTTTGAGGAAATGCAGGCAGAGCCCCGACTCTGCACAAAGAGCCACCGCCTCAGTCCCCCAGCACAGAGCCCCCATGCTGCACAAAGAGGATCCACCGCCGCCCCCCCAGCAAATAGACCCGCAGAGAGCACCGCTGATACGATGAGGTATTTAACACCTTCTCTCTGAGACGCCCCCTCCCTTCGTCATCGGACCACCCCCGGCGTATAAGATGACACCCGACGTATAAGAAGACCCCCCCACTTTTAAGAAGATTTTATATTTTGACTGGAAAAGTTGGGGGGTCGTCTTATACGCCCAGTCGTCTTATACGCCGGAAAATACGGTACAAGTAATTTCATGTCCTTGTTGCTGTGATCAGGCATACCAAAGTGTTTGGCCACAGGTAGATCCATTCTTTTTTCTCTTATTGTTTGTCGATGAGAATTCATCGTTGTTCTTAGTTTTGTGGTGTACCTAATTATTTCTACTAAATGTCCAACTGGGGGTCTGTATGTGGGAGACTGGGCAAAAACTGAGGGCATTTTTGTTATATGAATAGGGCCTAACAGCAAAAGTTTAAGGTATCTTATGTTTAGCATGCAGTCAATTGATGCTACCAAGAAAATCAATTACCTTTTTTCCTTCTCCATATATTAAAGGAAACTTTAAATCTTCCTCCTCAATTGTCTTGTAAGCCCTATAGGAAGCAATGAGTTGAGTTAGAGTTTTTAACAAGTCTATTAAAAGAAAACAGTCAACAATTTCTACTGTTCTTCTAGGCATTCCTGGTATATCCATACTAGCTCAGAAACTACATGGCAAAGCTTAATCTTTAAGTCTGCAGCCTTGGACGTCACATCAGCTTTCACAGATAGTACTCATACCAACAATAATGAACAGTCCACACAAAATCGCAGAAACATGCCCAATATTGATCAGAGTGTCGGAATAAAATAGACAATGCAAGTCTATGAAAAAAAAAAGATTTTAATAGACTGCTAGATGGGAGAAGTTGGAGACACTTTTTTTCTTCTTCATTTACGAGAAAAAGTGATAAAAACGTGACCAAACTCTAATAAAACAGATGACACTGACGAAAATCACTGATGAAACTTTCAGTTTTTCTCATAAGTGAATGAGTGGGAATAAGGCCTTGGGCTAAAGTCACAGAATCGTATGAAAAATTCTCAGTTTTTCATCCATGAAAAATTGAGGGCAAGCAATCACGACTGAAGACTTTAACAACATGTCCAGGAAAAAAATACTGGACGGACATGCATGTTATATATTATTTAGTCCATATCTATAATCTACCATTTTAAAAAAAATGGTGGCGAATGTCCTATATGTGTAAATGCATTGATGATTCAAATGACGAGGAATAGTTGTCATGAGAAAATGATTAGCATCAAAGCAAAATATTGATTATGAAAGTCAAAAGCAGTCATATTTGATTAAAAAACATGTCTGCTTTCTTTCACAAACAGCACCACTCTTGTCTACAGGAAGTGCCTGGAACTGCACCTCGGTCCCATTCTAGTGAATCAGGCTTGACCTTCGGTACCAGATTCAGCAGCATATACATAAGTGGTGCGGTTTTTGAAAGAAAAAAAAAAAATTAAAAAGCAGTCTCTAAATACGATAGAATTCCTTAGGGGACACCATTACATTTATTAGAAGAGTGGCGCTTTAGTCCAACATGTAATCCATAAAATTACTGTACAGAAAGTTGAGCAATCAGGCTAAATCGTTAACCTCAGGATCTTCGCTCACTAAAATATCTAAGCAGCTTTCAAGTGACAGTTCCCAAATGCTGAGGAGCTAACATTAAAAAGCTCATAAATTCTATAACCTTGAGCTGACTCCAGCGCTGCAGTCTCCACTGAAGGTTACAGGGTTTCGCTTGTCCTTGAGTAAACCTCATTCGATCTCAATCAAAAATACTTTGTTCTACAAAGCATTAAAGATAACTAAAGAGTAAGCCAGGTGGATGGGAACGCTGAGCTCCGGGGGATGAGATTTTTAGATTTTTAATAGGAGAACAAAAACACTAGCCAAGGAGCATGTTCATCATTGCCATACAATGCCTTGCTTATATTATAGGAAAGATGTATATCTTCGTACCGTGTTAGCCAGTAGATAGAAAAATATTTAGACTTGAGAGTCCTCAGTGGTTGATACCTTTTAATGGCTAACTGAAAAGATGGTAACAAATTGCAAGCTTTCAAGACTACTCAGGTCTCTTCATCAGGCTAAACTAATACAAAATCTGAAGAATCACATATTTATACACAACACAGCAATAATGCAATAAGATAAGACAAGTGACGTGAAGCAGAACTGTCATTATGGCAGAGGGATGAACATAAATATTGGAACAGTTCATAGATAAGGAGTGTGAAAGTTTTATTGCCCTCTGATTGGAGTCTGCTATTGTGTTTTGATGCCCCTAGATGCACCATCTAGGGGCATCAAAACACAATAGCAGACTCCAATCAAACTGTCCAGGAGTTGACAGATGCTTTAGTCCAGGTCTGGGGGGAGATCCCTCAGGAGAACATCCGTAAACTCATCAGGAGCATGCCCAGGTATTGTAGGAGAGGTTATACAGGCACGTGGAGGCCACACACAATACTGAGCATCATTTTGACTTGTTTCCACTTTCATTTTGTTTTGTTTTTCATTTTGACTTGTTTCCACTTTTATTTTGGGGGTCTCTCCAAATCCAGGCCTCCATTGGTTCAAAAATTTGATTTCCATTGATGATTTTTGTGTGATTATGTTGACAGTATCTTCAACTTTGTACAGAATAAAGTATTCAATGAGAATATTTCATTCATTTAGATCTAGGACGTGTTATTTGAGTGTTCCCTTTATGTTTTTGATTAGTATATCTCCCATAAATATCAGATTGATGCAAAACTCCCAATAGTCATAACTGACCACTGGCTCCAAAACGTCTAAGAAGCTACTTGAATCAGAGGAAGCCCTATCACTGGGAAAGGCACTTCTTCAGCTCTGTGTAAAGACTTGTAGTCTTCTTCCCAGCAAATCTCCCTGCTGTAATTATCTGGTCACTGCAGGAGGCCCCTATTTCAATGGAAGTTGAAGTGTTAACTTTCTTTCTCTTCCCTATTTCTTTTAGGATTTGACTTAAAATATACTACCAAACTATGGAGTTTACGACTCAGACTCCACAGATTTTACTTTCTTAAGGTATTGACATTCTTTATATTGTTTTTTCTGTTACTTGCTTATCCTTAACACATGCACCATAATAGGTGGACGCCAGCTCTGTCTGCAATATCGCTTAGAACCTCCCTTCACTTAAAAATACGAATTTGTATCATTAGTTAACATTACTAATTCACAATGGATATTAAGATAATTTCCTCTCAAAAAGGCAAAACCAAACAATTCCTTATTAACTGGAACTACTGACTTACTAAACTCTTTTCTGCTTAAGACTAAAGTTTATTCTATTTGTGAAAAAAATTCAAAACATTCAAACCACAGTATCGTTCATCTAAACAAAGACAATTGGTGCACATCATCCTTCATTCCTATTGGTTTTCGTCCCATTCACTTGTCATTCTTGATTTAAAAGGAATCAGTCACCAGTTTTTTGCCACCTTATCAGGGAAGCATAATGTAGAGACAGAGATCCTGATTCCACTAATGAGACACTTACTGTGCGGCTGCTTGCTGTAGTTTTGATAAAATCAATATTTTATCAGCAGGAGATGATCACTAAAGGACTATTAAGCCTGCTGCAATGTAGTCCTCCATATTCAAGAGTTCTCATAGAATCATAGAATGGTAGAGCTGGAAGGGAACTCGAGGGTCATTGTGTCCAATCCCCTGCTCAATGCAAGATTCACTCTATATTCTGTATAACCCTGCCATCCGTCAGTAATTTGCAGCTTTCTGCCTATGCACAGTGTACACAAAGCTGCCAATCAGCAGTGTGGGCGGGGCTATACAGAGCTCAGCATTCAGAGAACTGCTAGATCAGCAGCAAATAAAACAGTGATTTTATCAAAACTGCAGCAAGCAGCCCAGTAACTGATACATCACTGTCATCTGAGTCACTTCCCCTACATTATGCTGCTCTTGGATGAGGTACCAAAATCCAGACAACAGATTCTCTTTAAGTTGTTTTTGTTATTAAAATTAGAAAGTTACACAGTGTTTTTTAGTGTAACAGCTGAGAGACTACAGTCATGGCCAAAAGTTTTGAGAATGACACAAATATTATATTTTCACATGATCTGCTGCCCTCTGGTTTTTATGTGTGTTTGACAGATGTTTTTTATCACAGACAGAAATATAATAATTGCAAACATATGAGTAACAAAAGCTTATATTGACAGTTAGAATGAGTTAATGCAGCAAGTCAATATTTGCAGTGTTGACCCTTCTTCTTCAGGACCTCTGCAATTCTCCCTGGCATGCTCTCAATCAACTTCTGGACCAAATCCTGACTGATAGCAGTCCATTCTTGCACTATCAATGCTTTCATTTTGTCAGAATTTTTAGGTTTTTGTTTGTCCACCCGTCTCTTGATGATTGACCACAAGTTCTCAATGGGATTAAGATCTGGGGAGTTTCCAGGCCATGGACCCAAAATCTCTATGTTTTGTTCCCTGAGCCATTTAGTTATCACCTTTGCTTTATGGCAAGGTGCTCCATCATGCTGGAAAAGGCATTGTTGATCGCCAAACTGCTCTTGGAGGGTTGGGAGAAGTTGCTCTTGGAGGACATTCTGGTACCATTTTTTATTCATGGCTGTGTTTTTAGGCAAGACTGTGAGAGAGCCGATTCCCTTGGCTGAGAAGCAACCCCACACATGAATGGTTTCAGGATGCTTAACAGTTGGCATGAGACAAGACTGGTGGTAGCGCTCACCTTGTCTTCTCCGAATGAGGCGTTTTCCTGATGTCCCAAACAATCGAAAAGGGGATTCATCAGAGAAAATAACTTTACCCCAGTCCTCAGCAGTCCACTGCCTGTACCTTTTGCAGAATATCAGTCTGTCCATGATGTTTTTTTCTGGAGAGAAGTGGCTTCTTTTCTACTCTCCTTGAGACCAGGCCTTGCTCCAAGAGTCTCCGCCTCACAGTGCGTGCAGATGCACTCACACCTGCCTGCTGCTATTCCTGAGCAAGCTCTGCACTGCTGGTAGCCCGATCCCGCAGCTGAAACACTTTTAAGAGACGGTCCTGGCGCTTGCTGGTCTTTCTTGGGCGCCCTGGAGCCTTTTTGGCAACAATGGAACCTCTCTCCTTGAAGTTCTTGATGATGCGATAGATTGTTGACTGAGGTGCAATCTTTCTAGCTGCGATACTCTTCCCTGTTAGGCCATTTTTGTGCATTGCAATGATGACTGCACGTGTTTCTTTAGAGATAACCATGGTTAACAGAAGAGAAACAATGATGCCAAGCACCAGCCTCCTTTTAAAGTGTCCAGTGATGTCATTCTTACTTAATCATGACAGATTGATCTCCAGCCATGTCCTCATCAACACCCACACCTGTGTTAATGGGGCAATCACTGAAAAGAGGTTAGCTGATCCTTTTAAGGCAGGGCTGCAATGATGTTGAAATGTGTTTTGGGGACTAAAGTTCATTTTCTAGCCAAATATTGACTTTGCAAGTAATTGCTGTTAAGCTGATCACTCTTTATAACATTCTGGAGTATATGCAAATTACCATTAGAAAAAATGAAGCAGTAGACTTTGTAAAAATTAATATTTGTGTCATTCTCAAAACTTTTGGCCATGACTGTACTAGAATTGTCACTTCTGTCCAAAACTGTACCCATTATGAAAGTTATCAACATTTGTGTTTCTTCAACCCCCTTATATTGAACGCAAAACATTACATCTGCTTATTTTTGTTGTATACTGCAACTGCCTTGTTTCCAAACCCAAAAACCATGAGGATAAAAGATAGGTTGAACTATATAAACTTGTGTCTCCTTTGAATCTTAAAGAAGAACTCCCAAATATTTTATTGCCTAACCCAGACATTGACAGTTCAATTTCGGGATGCTTATCGAGCAACAAACTCTTTATACAGTATGGTTTTGAGTATCAGAGGTGCATTTACATTAGCAGATTATCAGGAATGAGCATTCCTATGGACCCTCATTCTCCTTTAATAGGCCTGTCTAAACCAGCTTCTAACCACCTGCCAACTGAGTAAAACACTCGTTGGTCGGGTGAAATTAATTTTTACATTTTTAAAAATCATAGTTCTTGACAGCATAAGACATGACATGCGAAGGACAATGACATTACATGCACACAGAACGATCATACGGTGAACATTCAAGTGCAGCCAAGTAAGTGATACATAGCTGAAATCAGGCTATCGCCCTATGTTATGGTGCTCTCAGATTATATAATAAAACCCTGCTGACAAATTCCCTTTAAGGTTAATTTTAGAGGAATGTTAAAGATTTGTTTAAGGGGTTGACCATGCTTGGGGCTCACTATGTTACTGCAGAATTATGAATCCTTATAGTGCGCACTGTCAGGATTCTATGGTGTTAGCGCTGGGAGCGAGTGGTCATGTGACTACAAGTATGAAACTTACATACTTCCAGCCACATTCCTACTAGACGTGTCTGGCTTCACTCAATTTACTTGTTGGCATGTGACTGCATTTATGCAAATCTCAGAGAATCTTGAAAGCGTACACATTGCGCACTGTTAGGAGTCACAAGTCTGTAGTCACAAAGTGATTGCAGAATTGGACAACTCTTAAGTTTTGGAGTTTGGGAGTAAAACAGCACAAGTATAAGGAAGAACATACAAAATCCAAATACAAATGTTGCCTATGGCTCAACTATCTCATGACTTCAGAGCAAAATGTTTTGTGGTAATTTGTTGCTGCAGGACATTGGGTTATGCATTTTAAAATTTATAAGAAAAAATCTAAATATAATGCAAATTAGTGAGAGTGGCTGCTGAAGAAATAGCACTAATTGCTTCAGTCAACACTTCATCTTAAAAGAATATTTTGTAACTAAAAGTTATTCATTGGATTCTAAAAATAATCACACTTTACACTATCCATTTGCAAGAAGGGATCATAAAGAGGTCCTGTATTATTTGCAGTGGATGAAACCTGCTGTGATCTTGCGATGGACACAGTTGCACTGCTTCTTAAAGTTACAGTACAGTTAGATGCAGTGTGACTTTTCAGCGGATTAAAAATCTGTGTCAGTCATGTGATGGCCATAAAGATAAAAAAAACTGTAAAGAATTGATATAGACTCTCTGAAATACTCATTGATGATCTGCATCCCTCGTGAAGTCCAAATGTCGTTTTTTATGTTGGGCTTGGAACAGGATCTTGACCTCTCCCTATCTAATGAACAGGGGCAAAAGATTTTCCTCTTGTCGCCAATTTGCTCCAGGTGCCAGGAAGTGCATTACAAAATCCTCTCTAGGTGGTATCAGGCCCATTCCAGTCTACAAAGTTTACAGCAACCTATGCCCTATACTTTTTGCAGGTGGTAGGAAGGGAGAAGATACCATGTTCCATGCCTGCTGGACTGGCTGCGTTCTAAAGTCTTTCTGAACGATGTCCTAAGGATTGTCTCCTCTCTTGTGGGCGTCCAACTGCACACTGGCCTGGAATTACTTCTCTTGCACCATAGTGATAGCCCCATCCAAAAATACAAAGGATCCATGTTATGTCACCTTATGAATGCAGTTCATTCCTACATCGTACAAACAGGAAGCATAAATAATCTACCTCGCTGGGCCTTTGATTTTCCAAAATTAATGAAAGAATGAGAATGTAAGACTGGATCTCTATCGCGGAACAGAACAGAATCCTTCAGTAAGTCCCAAATCTACACATTAGCCTCTCAGGACTTAGCCAAATATCACCTTTATCTGGCCTAGGATCTTAGGCTCTTCTAGCATGTTTCCAGAGGCGCAACGTTCATGGTCGCGACAGGGCCCATGCGGGAAATGGACCAGCTGACGCCAACACAAAACTTCAACTGGATGTGTGTACTCGGATTCACATTCAGCCAATGTGTATTGCGACGCAGAGACCCGCCAGGTCCGTGTTCTGCAATACATGTTGCGGGCCAATTAGAGGCCAGCAGCTGAAGTCAATGTGCACGTGACTGGGGGTGCATGGCAGTGATGTCATGCCCTCCCGTCGCTTGCACACTGAAATCAGCTGCTGGCTTCAGAAGAGGATGCCATGCAGCGAGAGGTCATTCACGCATTAAAGAACAGCGACAGGAAGCCAAGGTTGCTTTGATAGCAGCCTTCAGCTCATCTGCATTATTGGGACTGGTGTCTCATCTTCCTCTTGATAATATTCCACAGATTCTCTATGGGTTAAGGTCAAGTGAGTTTGCTGGCCAATCAAGCACAGTGATACTGTTGTTTTTAAACCAGGAGCCAAGTCCTGCTGGAGAATGAAATTTCCAAAAGCTTGTCGGCAGAAGGAAGCATGAAGTGCTCTTAAATTTCCTGGTAGACGGCTGCGCTGCATTTGGTCTTGATAAAACACAGTTGACCTAACACCAGCAGATGACATGGCTCTCCAAACATCACTGATTGTGGAAACTTCACACTAGATCTCAAGAAGCTTGGATTGTGGCCTCTCCACTCTTTCTCCAGACTCCGGGACCTTGATTTTTCCAAATGAAATGCAAAATTTACTGTCATCTGAAAACAACACCTTGGCCCACTGAGCAACAGTCCAGTTCTTTTTCTTCTTGACCCATGTTAGATGCTTCTGGCGTTGTCTATTGGTCATGAGAGGCTTGACACAAGGAATGTGACACTTGTAGCCCATGTCCTGGATACATCTGTGTGTGGTGACTCTTGAAGCAATAACTTCAGCAGCAGTCCACTCCTTGTGAATCTCCCCAAAATTATTGAATGGCCTTTTCTTAACAATCCCTTCAAGGCTGCGGTTATCCTAGTTGTTTGTGCACCTTTTTCTACCACTTTTTCATTCCAATCCGCTTTCCATTAATATGCTTGGACACAGCACTCTGTGAACAGCCAGCTTCTTTAGCAAAGACCTTTTGTGGCTTACCCTCCTTGTGGAGAGTGTCAATGACTGCCTTCTGGACATCTGTCAAGTTATCAGTCTTCCCCATAATAGTCTGCTTCACTAGGAACCTCAAAGGGGCATTTTTAAACACTTAGGAAGCCTTTGCAGGTGATTTTTTTTAGATTATTCTAATTTACTGAGATAATGAGTTTTGGGTTTTCTTTGGCTGTAAGCCATAATCCTCAACATTAAGAGAAATAAACACTTAAAATAGATCAATCGGTTTGTAAAGATTCTATATGAGTTTCACTTTTTGTATTGAAAAACTGAAATAAATTAACTTTTTGATGATATTCTAATTTTGTGAGAAGCAACAGCATATATCCCCATCCTGGTATATTTTCCCCATTCCCCATATAGAATGTCTTCCTCAGGTATGTTGTAACATACCTGAGGAAGACATTCTATATTGTCGAAATGCGTTGTATGTACTTTGTTTTTAGATTCAACGGTTTTATTGAAAAAAAGAATATCATTTGACATGAAAAACATTGATATTAAAGAACAAGGATCCCCTTGCAGGGGGACATATGTAAGAGAATAAGCAGAAAAATATACAATATCCTTGATATTATAGTCTTTGTTCTACAGAACTATAAAAATAACAGTTTTAATACAACTAAATCAGGGTTGATGGGAAAGGAAGGGTTAGAGGGGGATTTACTATAAGTGTTGACAGTAAGAGATGAGTTCATATGAAATAGTAGAACACTCGATTCAAAATCTATGTTCAATTGTGATGACTACTATATTTATGTACCGTCCCTTGACAAAGTGGGTTTCAGCCCACGAAACGTGCGTCGGGACCGGACAGCTGCACTTGTGCTGGGGGTACCTTGTCCCATATACCTGGGTAAGATCCACGTGGCTATTTATGCGGTTATTCATCTGCTTTTGCATCTATGTCATGTTCTACGATCTCTGACCTCATTATATTCAGTGGGGGATGGCGATGTTTATTGGTATTACTAGCACTTTTCTAATACATTGGCTTACAGCAAAGGGAGAGGTATTTACTTGGCATGCATAGTGCCTATATATTCAGGCATCTTCTAACTGATTTTTTTGTAGCTCCCCTTACTGTTTATTGGCACTACTAGCACTTTATTAAAACATTTGTGCACAGCAAAGGGAGAGGTGTTTTCTTGGCATGCATTGTGCTTATATTTAGGCATATATACCTTATTGATTTTTCTGTAGCTCCCTTCGTTGTTTTTCTTGCCTTTTTGCATCATGTTTCACGATCTCTGACCTCATTATATTCAGTCGGGGATGGCGATGTTTATTGGTATTACTAGCACTTTTCTATAACATTGGCTTACAGCAAAGGGAGAGGTATTTACTTGGCATGCATTGTGCCTATATACTCAGGCATCACCTAACTAATTTATTTGTAGCTCCCTTTGTTGTTTATTGGCACTACTAGCACTTTATTAAAACATTTGCGCATAGCAAAGGGAGAGGTGTTAACGGAGCATGCATTGTGCTTAGATATTTAGGCATATATACCTTATTGATTTTTTCTGTAGCTCCCCTCGTCGTTTTTCTTGCTTTTTCATCTCTTCCCTCCATTTTGAACAGCCATCCATGGTACTTAATATTGGTTATATGGGCAATTTGTCTTATAAAACTATTATTCTCATAAACAATTTTTTCTGTGCCCACTAATCTCATTGTGGGTATGGTTTGGCTCGGGTCTGGATATATGTGGGGTCCTATATACTGTGATTTGCAATGCATTTGATGTAATTTCTGCTGCCACCTGTGTTATATGTCCTTTATGACTTTTATGTACAGATACACATTGTTATTGAATAAAAGAATTTTGTATTTTCGGTAACCTATACGCTCCTTTTTTCTCCTGGTTTATATATTTATAAATATTACATGGATATAGATATCATTCTGGAGGACATAATCGTTCTGTGCTTGGATCCAGGGTTCCCAAACACCTCAGAAAATATTGAAAGAATCAGATCTAGTAACTTCTATTTTTTCATACAGCATTATTAGATTAACTCGTCTTTGCACAAGCAATATTGACAACGTATTAGTTTTCCATTTACTGGCTATATGGTTTCTAGCTGCCATAGTGATAAAATCAGTAAGTCGGCAAGTCTTGCTATTTGTATGTAATGGTCTGTCCCCCAGCCATAACACTGTCGGTGTAAAGCCCCCGTCTCACACAGCGATCTCGCTAGCGAGATTGCTGCTGAGTCACTAGTTTTGTGACGCAGCAGCGATCTCCCCAGCGATATCGCTGTGTGTGACATTCAGCGACGATCAGCCCCCCTGCTGGGTATCGCTGCTGAATGTCCTGGACATTTTTTTGATCGCTGGCCTCCCGCTGGCAGGCACGCATCGCTGCGTGACAGGCGGGAGACCAGCGATCCGCTGGTAACCAAGGCACACAGCGGGTTTCCAGGTGCGGGGCTGTGCCTAGAAACCCGATGTGTACCTTGGATACCAGCGCCCTGATGCAGGAAGCTGCTAACCAAGGTACACAGCGGGTTTCCAGGCACCGCGCAGCGCCTGGAAACCCGATGTGTACCTTGGTTACCAGCTCCCTGCTTCAGGGCGCTGGTATCCAACGTACACTGCGGGTAACTAAGCGATGTTTACCGGCAGTGTCGTTGTGCTGATCGCTGCTGAGCTGCCTGTTTGGCAGGGCTGGTATCTAAGGTACACTGCGGGTAATTAAGCGACGTTACCCGCAGTGTCGCTGTCCTGATCGCTGCCTGTTTGGCAGCTCACCAGCGATCATGTAGCGATACACCAGCGATCCTGACAAGTGCATATCGTTGTCGGGATCGCTGGTGTATCGTTATGTGAGACCCGGGCCTTAGAAGTAGCTTCTTGTTTAGGACAGTGTTGATTAATTTTATAACATCCTTCCAGAGAGACTTCACTATCGGGCATGTCCACCATATGTGGAGTGTGTCTCCATCATCATTACAGCCCCTGAAACAATTGCCAGGAACTGTACGGTAAATGCTGTGTAGGAA
>VIAB01001716.1:151929-165238 GCA_009801035.1 Oophaga pumilio | reverse complement strand
ACTTTGATCTGCTCTCCTACACACAGGCGATGATCAGATCGCCTTTGTGAAGCAGAAATGCTCACTTGCTATGACAGCCACAGAGGTCACTGATGGGCGTGATTTCCAGCGCGGTTGCCGGAAGATCAAGTTAAATGCTGCTGTCATAGATTGACAGTGGCATTTAACAGGTTAACAGCCACGATTCCACCTGCGGCTGTTAGAGACAAAACAAAACAAATCAAATCAAAACAGCTGACATGTTCCGGGAAAGATGTGGGCTCAGCGCTGCAGCCCACATCAGAGGAAAGGATTCCGACATTAGTGTACTATTATGCCCGATGTCAGAAAGGGGTTAAAGGCAACCTGTCACCAGAAAAAAATGCAATTAAACTGCAAATATGGGGTTAATCTGCAGGTTAATAAGGTTATTAATCTGCCCAGTGCCTGTACTTAGCTGAACGCTGCGGGGAGAAAACAGAGATTTTTGTGTGTACTCACCGTAAAATCCTTTTCTCCGAGCCAATCATTGGGGGACACACGACCATGGGTGTTATGCTGCTGCCACTAGGAGGACACTAAGCAAAATACAATAAAAAGTTAACTCCTCCGCAGTATTCACCCTCTGCTGGCTCTCACGTGAACCAGTTTGGTGCCAAAGCAGTAGGAGCTCACAAACAGAATTGCAATACGTCAAAACCAAAACAGACTACAAGCCAATAGGCTAACAGGGTGGGTGCTGTGTCCCCAATGATTGGCTCGGAGAAAAGGATTTTACGGAGAGTACACACAAAAATCCCTGTTTCTCCTTCGCCTCATTGGGGGACACACGATCATGGGACGTCCTAAAGCAGTCTCTGGGTGGGAAAAGAGCATTACAACAGGTGAAAACCTCGTGCACCCAATGCTTAAGGAATAAGCGATTGAAGGAACCTACAGATGCGAAACTGAAGACTGCAGAATCTGTCTGCCGAGGGCCGCATCTGAAGAGGCTTAAGCATGAATATTGTAATGCTTAACAAATGTGTGAAGGCTGGATGGCGGCTTTGCACACTTGCTGTGCGGAAGCTTGGTGCCGGATGGCCCAAGAAGCCCCCACTGACCGAGTGGAGTGCGCCTTAATCCCCGCCGGGATAGGCTGACCTTTGACGCGGTAAGATTCTTGGATTGCTAAGCGAATCCATCTGGCTATTGTGGCCTTAGAGGCAGGCAAACCTTTCCTGTGTCCGTCCGGAAGCACAAAAAGGGCATCAGATTTGCGAAAAGATGCTGTTCTGGAAATGTACTTTCTGAGAGCTCTCACCAAGTCCAAAGTGTGAAGAGCTTTCTCAGTACGATGGACTGGAGCCGGAAAGAACGAGGGCAGAACTATGTCTTCATTCAGATGAAAAACCGAGACGACTTTAGGCAAGAAGGATGGAGACGTCCTGAGCACTACCTTGTCTTGGTGGAAAATCAGAAATGGAGGTTTGCACGACAAAGCTGCCAGTTCCGAGACCCGTCTGATGGATGTTATTGCCACAAGAAAGGCAATTTTCCAAGAGAGAAGGGAGAGAGAAACATTCTGTAATGGCTCGAAGGGGGTCTCTTGTAGGGCACTGAGAACCAAGTTAAGGTCCCAAGGTTCCAAGGGCATCTTGCATGGAGGAATGAGATGCGAAACTCCCTGCATGAAAGTCTTGACCTGCAGCTTGGAAGCTATCCGTCGCTGGAAAAGAACGGATAGAGCTGAGATCTGGCCGGCCTTTGAGAGAGGCCAGCGCTAGACCTGAATCCAATCCCGCTTGAAGAAATTCCAGAATACAGGGAATGGAAAACACCAACGGGGAACGACCCCTATCTTTGCACCATGAGAAGAAAGTTTTCCAAACGCGATGGAAACAGGTTTCCTAGCGTTGATCATGGTAGATGCCACTTGACCAGAGAAACTTACCCGGGTTAGAATCCAGGATTCAATGGCCAGGCCGTTAAACTCAGCACTCTCGAGTTCTGGTGGCAAATGGGCCCCTGGGATAGTAAATCCAGACGATACGATAACCGCCAGGGAACGTCGGCGAGTAGATGTACTAGCTCCGCATACCAAGCTTGGCGCGGCCAGTCTGGAGCGACGAGGATCACCGGAATGCCTTCCGCTTTGATCTTCTGGATGACCCTTGGGATCAGCGGAAGTGGTGGAAAGATGTAAGGGAGACGAAATTGGCCCCATGGGAGAACTAGAGCGTCCGAGCCGATGGCCAACGGATTGCGGGATCGGGCTACGAATGCCGAAACCTTGGCATTCAACCTGGAGGCCATGAGGTCCACATCTGGAGTGCCCCAACGCTGGCAAATTTGATGAAAGACTTCCGGGTGAAGAGACCACTCTCCTGAGGCTATGCCCTGGCGGCTGAGAAAACCCGCCTCCCAATTTTCTACTCCCGGAATATGAACTGCAGAGATGAGCGAATCATTTATCTCGGCCCATTGCAAAATGTGCGTTACTTCGATCATCGCTCTTCTGCTTTGCGTGCCTCCCTGGCGATTGATATACGCCACAGCCGTGGCGTTGTCTGATTGGATCCGGACAGGACGTCCGGCCAAAAGATGATCGAATTGATGAAGAGCTAGCCTTATCACTCGGATCTCAAGGATATTGATCGGAAGGCTGGCCTCCTGCGTAGACCAACGTCCCTGAGCCGTGTGGTGACGAAACATCGCGCCCCATTCGAGAAGACTGGCGTCGGTTGTCACTACCAGCCAGTGTACAGGGAGAAAAGATTTTCCCTGTTCCAAAGACTTCGTTGAAGATCACCACCTGAGAGACCGTCTGATTCTGGGTGCCAGGAGAAAGCAGCGACCCAGGGAGGCTGGATTCTTGTCCCAGGCTAAGATCAAGGCCTGCTGCAGAGGACGGAGATGAAATTGGGCAAATGGTAATGCCTCGATGGATGCCACCATTTTCCCCAGGACCTGCATGGCGAACCGCAGGGAGTGAGACCGGGCCAGAGATAGCGATCGGGCTCCCTGGGATAGAGAGGAAATCTTGTCCGGAGGGAGAATTACCAACCCTCGGGAAGTGTCCAAGATCATCCCCAGAAAGGGAATTTGCTGGGATGGAATTGGGGAAGATTTCTCTAGGTTTACTAGCCAACCTAGGCGAGACAGTGTCGATGGCAACACTGACGCTTTCCGCACAAGCCCGATAGGACAGACCTTTGATGAGAAGATCGTCCAGATAAGGTAGAATCACCACACCCCGGGAGTGTAGGATAGACATGACGGCAGCCATGTCCTTTGTGAATACTCTGGGGGCGGTGGCAAGCACGAAGGGCAGAGCAGTGAATTGAAAAGGTTCGTATCCAACCGCAAAACGTAGGAATCTCTGATGACTTTCGAAGATTGGAATGTGGAGGTATGCGTCCTTGATGTCAATTGACGCAAGGTATTCTCCTTTCTCCAGAGAAGCAATGACGGAACGGAGGGATTCCATCCTGAAGTGGCGCACTGTGACAAATCTGTTCAACAGCTTTAGGTCTAGGATGGGACGCATGGTTCTGTCCTTCTTTGGAACGACGAACAGGTTCGAGTAAAAACCCCTGAACCTTTCCGTGGGAGGAACCGGAACGATGACGGCGTTGTTGCGGAGGGCGTATATGGCCTGGTAAAAGGGAACCGCGAGTGCCTCGGATTATGGAAGACGGGACCGGAAGAAACGCATTGGAGGAGGAGACGTGAATTCGATTTTGTATCCGAAAGACACGAGATCTCTGACCCATTGGTCGTGGACGACCATTACCCAGACCTGGCGAAACAAGGACAGAGAGCCGCCTACCTTGCCTGTGTCTTCCGGATACGGCAGAGAGTCTTTGAGAAAAGAACTTTCGGGGAGGGGCGGTTTTGGGTCTGGACTGGGGAGACCTGTTTCTCCAGGAAACATAAGGTCTGAAGGAAGGGTGCGAACCTCTGCCCCTGCCTGGGGGAGCGGGACGAGCTAGCGGAAGTGGCTGAGTAAGACCAGCCTGTGGTATTGCGAAAAGGTCGGAAGCGAGCCTGGGATTGGTTCCAAAAGGGTCGACTCTGCCTACGTTGAGGGAGAAATTTGCTTTTCCCCCCCAGTAGCATCCGAGATAATCTGATCGAGTTTATCTCCGAACAAAAGTCCATACTGGTAAGGTCCAGTATGGACTTTTGTTCGGAGATAAACTCGATCAGATTATCTCGGATGCTACTGGGGGGGAAAAGCAAATTTCTCCCTCAACGTAGGCAGAGTCAAGGATTTCTTAGACGCAGAATCTTCTCGCCATTCTCGAAGCCACAATGCTCTCCTGATGGTAACAGCGTTGGCGGCTGCAAGTGCGGCACAATTAGCTGCATCTAAGGAGGAATGAACTACGTAATCTCCTGCCTGGGCGATCTGATAGGCGAGACTGGTTACCTCGGGTGGCAGGCTATTGTTTCTACTGGTTTTCACTATGGCCTCTGCAAAGGCAACCATGGCTCTAGCTACCCAAGTGGTGGCGAATGAAGGAAATAAAGTAGCTCCAGCAGCCTAGAAGACCGACTTGGCCAGGCTGTCAATTTGACGATCAGTGGGATTTTTAATGGAAGATCCATCAGTCAGGGACAGAAGGGTTTTTGAAGTAAGTCTAGATATGGGCGGATCTACTGCAGGGGACTCAGTCCACTCCTGTCTCAGAGTATATGCAAAAGGGTACTGCGCTTCTAGCGGCTTCAGGCCCGAGAATTGCTTATCTGGGCGAATTCTATGCCTCTTAAGGATGTCAGTAAACTCAGGATGGTTAGCGAAAAACATGCGGCCGTTTTGTCCGTTTAAAAGACACCGGGTGATCTGGATTAGTACCGGGTTCTTCATCTATTTCCAGAATGTGATTAACCACTTCAATGAGAGAATCTATGGACTCCTGGAACTCAGGGGAGTTTGGGTCTGGAGCTACATCTGACTCATATTCTGAGTCATGCTCACTGCCAATCCCTGGTGAAGGGGAACGAGACGCCGAGCAAGCTGATGCGGAAACATCGGAGTTCCGTGAGGACGAGTCACGGGTACGTTTCCTAGAGGAATGTGTACCCTCTGTCGTCGTACGGCCCCTGGCTGAGGAAAGCTCTTGTGTGGCTGAAGGGCCTGCTACAGGGGGTAAGGAGACGCCCTGGCTTGTGGAAGAACCATGAAAGGATTCTATGGCCTTTGCAAGAGAAGCCACAGATTGCGCCAAAGCAGCAGCTCACTCAGGGGGACTAGCGTCGCTTTGCTCCACAGTAGCGGGGGGCTCCTGAGGTCCTGAGGCTTCACAGTCCGTACAGAGAGGATTGGGGTGTTTTCGTGGCAGGGAAACCTTGCATGAGGTACATGAGGCATATATCACCGTGTGCGTCTTATCTGCTTTCTTATTAGCCTTTGATTGAGACATAATGCAAATCTCCAAAGGAAGCTGCGAATGGCTGCTGAAAAGACTGCGGGGGTTGCCCACAGCGTATGGTTAATCAGTGTGAGCCTGCAGCTGAGAGGATGATGCCTGCAGCGGAGGGTTAATGTCTGCGGCTGAGGAGATAACGCCTGCAGCCGAGGGGTTAATGCCTGCGGCTGAGGGGATAAAGTCTGCAGCGAATGTAAGCAGCGTGCACCTGCAGTAGTGTGGCTATTTTACCCAGGTCCTGCATGCCCCCAGAGAAGCGATTGTGGTCACGGAGTTGGAGAAGGAAGATGGAAGATGGCGTTCCCCACAGTCTTCCTGCCTAGGACGCGCCAGGAAGTGATGTCCGAGAGGAGGACTGGCGCTTCACGTGAGCTGCGAGAAGCGCCAGATACCGTTGCATAGGAAAAAACCAGGGGAGGATGCTAGGAAGACAGTGGGCGGAGAAAGGGCCAGTCTGCAGAGCCTGTCTCCGCCTGCACTATACAGGCCCGTCCAGAAGCACTGGTGAAGGGGGCGGGGTCGCCCGGAAAGGGCGGACCAGGCAGGAACAAGGGCGGAGTTGGGCCTAACTGCGGCTAGAAGCCAGGGGCTAAATTAAAGGCAGCAGGACAGACAATACAAGGAAGGCCGCGGCAATGCAAGGAAGGCTGCGGCAGCCATGAGAAGACCGCGGTCTATGAGAAGGATGGCTGCGGCTGCACTGGGACCAGGCCCCTATTGCCACATGGGCCCAGAAAACAAGACAGGACTCCAGGGAGGGGGAAAGAGCCCTCTCTCCCATGTACTCACGATGCAGCAGAGTCGGGAGGACGCCAAGTATTCCCCTTCTAGCAATGGTGCAAGGAGCATTAGTCGCGCCGTTAACCTCAATCCACCAACCCTTTTGATAGGGAGGTGGAGAGAGCCGTTTTCTTCCTGTCGCCAGCCACTGTCTCAATCCACTATCCCTTTGATAGGGAAGTTGAGAGAAATCGCATGCTCTGACATTAGGACCATTCAGCAGCCACAAAATAAAAAGGGGATGCCATGCTGCAGGTCTGGCTCTGGAAGGGTGTACGTGGGGGCGAGACACCACGTTCCCGTCCGTTGTTGGTGTGGGGAGAGCGGACCCACTGAGGGATCCATCACCCCTAAGAGCCCTGACCGACCAGGTTGCAGGAGGGGGTACGGAGAGATGACGCTCCGCGTTCCCGCCTGTTGAAGTTTTAGGGAGATCGGGACCTTGAAAGGCTCCGTCGCCCTCAATCCATGAAGAAAATGGAAAAGAAAAAGAAAAAAATAGAAATAAAGAAAGAATAAAATAAGAAAGTTGGGGTGCTTTTCTATTTTTTACTTCCCTTCTTCCCAGAGCCATAACTTTTTTTTAATTTTTCAGTCAATATGGCTGTGTGAGGGCTTATTTTTGCGGGACAAGTTGTACTTTTGAACGACACCATTGGTTTTACCATATTGTGTACTCAAAAACGGGAAAAAAATTCCAAGTGCGGTAAAACTGCAAAAAAAAAAAAAGGCAATCCCACACTTGTTTTTTGTTTTTCACCATGTTCACTAAATGCTAAAACTGACCAGTCATTATGATTCTCCAGGTCATTACGAGTTCACAGACACAAAACATGTCTAGGTTATTTTTTATCTAAGTGGTGAAAAAAAATTCCAAACATGGTTAAAAAAAAAAAAAAAATAAATAAAAAAAAATTGTGCCATTTTCCCATACCCGTAGCGTCTCCATTTTTGTGATCTCGGGTTAGGAGAGGGCTTATTTTTTGCACGCCGAGCTGATGTTTTTAGTGATACAATTTTGGTGCAAATACAATCTTTTGATCGCCCGTTAAAATGCATTAACGCAAAGTTGAGGAGGCCAAAAAAAAATGTAATTCTGGCCTTTTGAATGTTTTTTCTCTCGCTACGCCGTTTAGCGATACTTTTGTTTTCTTGATCGATCGGGCGATTCTGAACGCGGCGATACCAAATGCTCAGATCGCCTCTATGTAGCTGAATTACTGCATTGCTATGAGGGTGGCGCTCACAGCAATCCGGCATCAACCACCATAGAGGTCTCAAGGAGACCTTCGGTAGTCATGCCGACACACCGGTGACCCGTGATCACGTGACGCGGGTCACTGGTGAGCGCATTTCCGACCGGATGGCCAGAAGGGCTTGTTAAATGCCGCTGTCAGTGTTTGACAGCGGCATTTAACTAGTTAGTAGCCGCAGGCGGATTGCGATTCTGCCCGCAGCTATTGCGGGCACATGTCAGCTGTTATAAACAGCTGACATGTCCCGGCTTTGAGCTGGGCTCAGCGGCGGAGCCCACATCAAAGGGGGACATGCGACATGTGCAGTACTAGTATGGCGCATGTCGCAAAGGGGTTAATGTGGACGTTCCCAGTGTGAGACATGTAATGACTGACAGTCCGTTGTACTCAGCAATATATCCAACACTGCTAAAGCCCCATTTAATTTAAAATAAGCTGGAGGCAGATTCTCATGCAGATCAGTGTCCGGCCGACAGTCTTTTAACAGCTCATGTAAGAAAAGTGTGGATTTCTCGGGAATAAGAAAATCGGATCGCAGACATCAAGGCATCATTTTCTTCAACTCTTGATGAGCTGCATGTCAATATAGACGGCTTAGGAAAGTTGATCCTACTAATAAAATTCCTTTAAGAAGTAGATGCATCTAGAAGTTACAAAGTGGCAGACTTTGGATCAGCCTACTTTGGATCAGCCCATTTTCCTTTCTGCAATTTTTGAAAAGTAAAAGATTAAAATATGTATTTTTTGCCTAAAATACAAAGGAAATGTCATCTTTAACTTTAGGCCTTTTAGAAATCATTTAATCTTCAACTTGCTTAACTGTTCACAGTACCAGTAATTTTGACCAGGGGTGCCCAAACTTTTACATGTCACTGTAGAACATTTGGTGGAAAAAAACATACATAGAAACAAAATGTTTTAAATTTACTAAAGGAACCTCTGTTTTGTCAGAAAAGCAATAATCAACCAACATAGTACGTGAAGGAGTCCAAATATGAAATCTCACCAGCCGGTCATATTAAAGTCTCTGTAAAGCATCATCTTGCCCAGTTCCTTGCGTTGCACTCTTCTTGGAAATTCTAAATGTGTGAACTCATTTCCCAGTAGTTGTGGCTGCAGGAAAGCCTGACAGATTGGAAAAGAGAAATAAAAGATTCCTTAGAAACTGGAAGCCATGTAATGTACATTACACAAGATTAGCACAACCATATCTGAGCCTTGCTCTGCATATTCACCCGCACGAATAGCTTACATCATCAATCTTATCTGTAATTTTAGCTCCTGGAAGTGATGGCAGGAAATCAGGACTTAGATGTGAATCTTGACATAAACCACTGAGATTAAGCAGCATTGCAAACCAAATCCTGGATTAATTTGCTGCATTCCTAATAGAGAAATGGCTGTGCTGAATTTATTTAATGCACAGAAAAGATAAACACATAAAAAAAAAATATGACAGCAACCCCTTTCTATAGCAGATTCACAAATTATGTAACCATGTATTCCCCAGTGTATTTATAGGATTTATTTTAGGGACCTCTCCATTTCTCTATCACAATGGCTTAAGGGACAAACTGAGCTGACAGATCCCCTATAAAAAGCCAATGACAATTAAACGTTGTACCCTCACTTTACCAAAAGGGCAAAGAAAAGTTTGACTTGTTAAAGGGAATTTGTCAGCAGGATTTCATCCCCCAATCTATTGATATGTGCATGTGGCTCTTACAAAGAAAAGTCCGGCGATACATTAACACGGCCAGTCTGTTCCTCTGTTACTGACTTTGCACTGACCAGGGGCAGTACCCCGAAACATAGTGTCTGCAAATTGAGATTCTGGTTTGGCTATTATCCTAGGTCATGTAACAAGGCTCGTTAAAGGGTCAACATTGACTTGTAGGATTGCTACCTTCCAATAGGTGGCACTAGAGTTCTAGCTCTCTTCCTCTCTGAAGAGACAATTTGCATAATTACCTCTGTTACTGAGAAATTTACATGTAAATGAGGCTGTAAATCTTCATCCTCTGTCACTCCAGCTCTATTCCCCACACAGGGCTGCCTCTTGACAGCCTCTATGCTGTGTGATTTCAGACAAAGGAACTGTCAGTGAAGCAAGAGGAGGCGGTGCTGGGAGGGAATAGAGCTGGAGTGACAGACTTCTGATCTACAAATCTCATTTGCATATCAATTTAAATGCTGATTTCTCAGTAATAAGAGGAATGGACTGGCCATGTAAAAGTATTACTGGACTGGTCTTTGAAAGTGCTACATGCACAAAAACAATTTGGGGGGTGAAATCCTGCTGACCGATTCCCTTTAAGTGCAGTTCCCATTGCCGGTGGCTTTCATTTGTGGCTATATTCACACATCTTTCACCTAGAAGAACCTGTCAGGTAGGAGAAAATTAGCCCTTGCTATTTCTTCTATCAGTACAACAATCGTCTTAAGGGAGCCCGGTGAGCCTTTTTGTAAGTCAATTAAAGGTTCTTCCAACAATGAAAGTTATCACTTATCCCTGGGATAGCAGATAACGTTCTGATTTGTGTAATTCCAACTAGATGGCGGCCAGCACTGCATTCCCAAAGGGTATTTTAGAGCCAGGCTCCCGGTCCAGGGCAGCAGCAACGCGAGATGGCGGTTTTTCATCAGATTTCAGTAACAAGAAAGGTTTTATATAGTTCGAGTGCCGCATTTTCTTCTATCTTTTTGGATGGTGTAGTGACGTGATTGTACCATTCGCAGTTCACCACAACATTGTTACTTTCAGCAGTGCGTCTAGGTGGCGACACCCTAGCATTAAACAATAAAGTGCCAGACTACTATGATGCTTTTCTGTTCTGATTTAAATACAGTTACAATATCCCTGTCAACATTAAAACTAAAAAAATGAAAGAAAAAGTAAAAAGAATTACAAATATGCAAAAATCTCAGTGGGAGGTAAATTCCTAGTTTACAAAGGTATTTGAAATTGTAGGATGAGGATTTCCATTAAAGCTCATATATGCACTAGAGAGAAAAATCCTATTTGCGAGTTTCTTTATTGGTCATGTGATCCTTTAAATAAAAATGTGTATATGACATAGGGGTGTACTCTGCAATGTGTATGCATTGTCTGTTAGGAGGCATATTACATTCAGAAGACTATACAAGACGGGAGATCCAAGGACATGAAAAGTGACCCTCTGCTAATGCATAACTTTCTTGGCATTGTATAATTACATTTTGTATTTTCCGTGCCTCAGGTGGCAGGATGTATACTGACGAGCTAGACATTCAACTCACATCTCTCCTAGAAATTCTTGCACTACATAAGGTTTTCTGGCTGATTGGATGTAAAATGGTTTGGTTTCAATTATTCACAGATCCATCCTAACAATCTATACAACATCCATCAAAACATTAACATTTGTCTACCAAAAGTCACCAGAATTTTTTCAAGACATGAGATATCCAATGGAACACTGAAGACGGTCATCAAGAAGTGGTTTAAATTTGGCAACACACTGACATGATTTAGAACTTGTCCTCCTCAAAAATTGATAAACTATGAGAAGAAAATTGATCTGGGAGGCTGCCTTATATTACTCCTTTATAGCACAAATAAAGGAGCGGCTGTAATTTCTGGTAAGCACTGGTTGTGTACTGCATGTAACAACAACAATCTCCCGCATTTTTCACATCTCTGACCTGTGGGGTAGGGTGGTAAGATGGAAGCCTTTTCTTACAAAGAAAAATATACTTGCCTGGTTACATTTTGAACAGCCTACATTAAGTCTTCCAAAAGCAGGTGGGAAAACGTTTTATGATCCAATGAGACCAAGGTTGAACTTTTTGGACATACATTTTTAAATTACGTTTGGCACAACATCAACACTGCACATCACCAGAAGGACACTGTACTCTAAGTGAAGCATGGTGGAGGCAGCATTATGCTTTGGGCCTGTGTTTTGGCAGCTGGAACTGGGGCTTTAGCCAAGGTGGAGGGAATTATGAACAGTTCTAAATATCAGTCAATGTTGAACAAATCCTTCAAGCCTCTGTTAAAAAGGTGGATTATTTTAGTTTGTTTTTTAATTGAATTATACAGATTATGGGTGACATGTACATGACAAAAACATGTTATTTTAACAGGTGTGGACTTTCTATAGCCACTGTATGTGCTTAACAGTACTTACACTGCTAAACCACGTTCTTCTGAGCAATGCTGTTCTGGTGAGGGGAGGTGATTGCACAGTTCGGCACTCTTTATTGATCGCACAATTCTAGAGTACAGGATATCAGTAACTAAAACACTCCACGAAGGCAGGCATCAAACAATATCAGCAGGGCGCAGTTAGACGGTAGTATAAAACAGACCGGAAACCCAGTGCACAGACTGGCTGCCGATTCTCACAATCTGAGCATGACAGCTTTATGTATTTCTATGCAACTGGCACGCTCACATCGGTAGAGCCGCCGGCCAGTCCGAGCACTGCATTCCGATCTCAGACTTCTGCCTGTGCCCTAGCTACATAGAACTGAGGGGGGAAACTAAGTGTCTTAGTAACTGCACAGTCCGAGGGGAATGTGAAGTGTCTCAGTAACTGCACTGCTTTGGGATGGGTAATTAAGTGTCTGGGTAACTGCAAAGTCTTGGAGAAGGATATAAAGTGGCTCAGCGACGACAGTCCTGGGGAGGGATATGAAGTGTCTCCGTAACGACACAGTCCTGGAGGGAATGTGGGGGATATATAGTGTGTCTTGTTGACTGCAAAGTCTTGGGGGCAATATGAAGTGTCATAGTAACTGCAGTTTCAGGTGGAGACTAACTGCTTAATTCATACCGTTTCTCAGAAGCTATTGTCTCAGTAACTGCATAGTCCACATAAAAAAAGGGCACCACTGCGTTTTGGCGTCATGGTTTTTACAAGTAAAACTCAATTTTACAAAATATTTCAGTTGTAAAAACCTTAAAATCACAATACTCTGTGTAAAAGCGCATACGGTTTACTCATCTTAAGCACACCCCGCTGCCTCCCCTCCAAAAAAAACCCCCTAAATCTCAATAGAAATGTTTAATCAAAACCAAAGTTAAATTTTAATCCATTTGTGCCAATTGTCATTTTGGACACTCTCTAGCCAGCTTCCTGTCAGAATTGCTCTTTTCCAGCCATGCACAAAAACGGGGACTGCCACACATTAATGAATGTCAGAAAAACAATGTCATGATGGAGGCCAGACAGTGTCCAAAGAGACTCTCTTGGTTTCATTGAAGTGAATGGCTCAATCGGGGCTCTGTTGGCGTTTCCGTCAGAATAATATTTTTATGGCGATTCCAAGAGAAACTCAGACATAGTGCACGTATGTTTGTGAACATAAACCTAAGTAACCACAGGTTAGTTAAAATCATGTGGGGACTGATAACCTAAGTTGTCAATTGTGGCTTTAAAAGTAACCAGACAGCAAATCGGGCCACGACCAACATGTATAAGACACTGTATGATTATACCCAACCATGTTGAACTCAAAAATGCTGTGGCAATTAAGAGAAAAGCATACTTTAAGAGTCAGCAGAGGATTGGACCATATAGATGACTAGTTGGAAAGAGGGAAATTTATTGCCAAAAGAATGGTTAATCCCTGTCTGACATTTGCAGTAATAATACGTCCACACGCCTTGGGCCTTTATTGACCAGGGAAGTATTATTATGGCACTTTAACCCACTAAATGCTGCGATCGAACTCGATAGCAGCATTCCAGGAGCCGGCAGAGGGATGACAGCCCCTCTGCTCCTAGAGCGTGACGCGGGGTCCCGATCGTTGCAATGGTGACCCAGATCACCAGAGCAAGGAAAGATGCTTGATCATGCGCAGTGCATGATTAGCAACTTTCTCTGTCAGTGC
>VIAB01001716.1:140965-151295 GCA_009801035.1 Oophaga pumilio | reverse complement strand
AAAAGTTATAGCTGTCAGAATAAAGCGATGCAAAAATTATTTTTCTTTAAAATAGTTTTTATTGTGTAAAAGCGCAAAAACATTAAAAAAATAAAACAAAAACTGATATAAATGAAGTATCGCTGTAATAGTACTGACCCGAAAAAACAAGCACTCGCATGACTCTGTGGGCCAAAATATAAACAAATTATGGTTCTCAAAATATGGTGATTTAAAAAACTATTGTTTGCAATAAAAAGCATCTTTTAGTGTGTGACAGTAGCCAAACATAAAAACCCGATATAAATCTGGTATCTCTAATCGCATCGACCCGAAGAATAAAGTCGTCTAATCACTTATACCGCATGAGGAACAGGGTAAAAAATAAATAAAACCAATTTTGTCCACTTCTGGAAAGAAGGATATCCAGACGGAATCCAGAGTAACTCTGCTGCCTCATTATAATGAAGAGATCAAAAGGGGGTTTCATCTGAAACACGTTACTCAGAGATTTAGAAAGTGCGTGCTCAGTGTAGAGTGCCGGATAAGTGTAATCCCAAAACTTTATGTAAAATGTTCCCAATAAAAGGTTCAACTAAATCCACAAAAAAAAGCAAGTCCTCACTCAGGTCTGTCATCTGTTAACGGAAATAAAGGGGGCTTTTACAGTGCCTTGCGAAATTATTCGGCCCCCTGGAACTTTTCAACCTTTTCCCACATATCATGCTTCAAACGTAAAGATACCAAATGTTAATTTTTGGTGAAGAATCAACAACAAGTTGGACAATTGTGAAGTTGAATGAAATTTATTGTTTTTTTTTTTATTTTTGTGGAAATACAAAAACTGAAAAGTGGAGCGCCCCTTTAACTTAATACTTTGTTGCGCCACCTTTTGCTGTGATTACAGCTGCAAGTCGCTTGGGGTATTTCTCTATCAGTTTTGTACATTGAGAGACTGAAATTCTTGCCCATTCTTCCTTGGCAACCAGCTCGAGCTCAGTGAGGTTGGATGGAGATCGTTTGTGAACAGCAGTTTTCAGCTCTTTCCACAGATTCTCGATTGGATTCAGGTCTGGACTTTGACTTGGCCATTCTAGCACCTGGATACGTTTATTTGTGAACCATTCCATTGTAGATTTTGCTTCATGTTTGGGATCATTTTCTTGTTGGAAGACAAATCTCCGTCCCAGTCTCAGGTCTTTTCAGTCAACAGGTTTTCTTCAAGAATTGTCCTGTATTTGGCTCCTTCCATCTTCCCATCAATTTGAACCAGCTTCCCTGTCTCTGCTGAAGAAAAGCAGGCCCAAACCATGATGCTACCACCACCATGTTTGACAGTGGGGATGGTATGTTTAGGGTGATGAGCTGTGTTGCCTTTACGCCAAACATATCGTTTGGCATTGTTGTCAAAAAGTTCGATTTTGGTTTCATCTGACCAGAGCACCTTCTTCCACATGTTTGGTGTGTCTCCCAGGTGGCTTGTTTCAAACGTTATCCATAAAAAGTGTCGTTAATCTTTGAGAAATGGCTTTCTTCGTGCCACACTTCCATAAAGGCCAGATTTTTGCAGTGTACAACTGATTGTTGTCCTATGGACAGACTGTCCCACCTCAGCTGTAGATGTCTGCAGTTCATCCAGAGTGATCATGGGCCACTTGGCCGTATCTCTGATTAGCCTTCTCCTTGTTTGAGATGAAAGTTTAGAAGGATGTCCGTGTCCTGGTAGATTTGCAGTGGTATGATGCTCCTTCCATTTCAATATGATCGCTTGCACAGTGCTCCTTGGGATGTTTAAAGTTTAGGAAATCATTTTGTATCTAAATCCGGCTTTAAACTTCTCCACAATAGTATCATGGACCTGCCTGTTGTGTTCCTTGGTCTTCATGATGCTCTCTGTGCTTCAAACAGAACCCTGAGACTATCACAGAGCAGGAGCATTTATACGGAGACTTGATTACACAGAGGTGGATTATATTTATCATCATTAGTCATTTAGTACAACATTGGATCATTCAGAGATCCACAATGAACTTCTGGAGTGAGTTTGCTGCACTGAAAGTAACGGGGCAGAATAATATTGCACGCCCCACTTTTCAGTTTTTGCATTTCCACAAAAATTTAAAATAACCAATACATTTCGTTCAACTTCACAATTGTGTCCCACTTGTTGTTGATTCTTCAACAAAAATTAACATTTGGTATCTTTATGTTTGAAGCATGATATGTGGGAAAAGGATGAAAAGTTCCAGATGACCGAATACTTTCGCCAGGCACTGTACGTTACTGGTAGCACAAAGGATCTGGAAAAGCGAAATGGCTCTTCACCCTCTAAAAGAAATTCAGCAAATTCTCCACTCCCAAATCCAAATGCCTCCTCCATTCTGAGCCCCACAGTGTATCTAAACCACACATATCGTCCACATGTTTGGCATTTCTGAAGCGATGAGAGCCAACCTAATTTATGAGCACCCCTAGATAAATTCATTGGAGAGTGTAGTATGTAAAATGAGTTCACATATAGTGATTTTCTATTGTTCTGGCATCTAAGAGGCTCTGCCAATATGACATGGCACCTTCAAACCATTCCAGCAAAATCTGGACTCCACTATGGCGCCTCTTCCATTCTGAGCTTTGCACTGTGCCTCAAAAGTAGTATTCCCTCACATATGGGGTATTGGCGTACGCATAGGAAATTGCACAACAAACTGTACGGTGCAATTTCTTCTGTTACCCTTATGAAAATGCAAAATTTTGGGACAAAATAACATGTTTGTGGGGAAAAAGTGATTTTTAGTTTTTATTTTCACAGCTCAACGTTTTAAATATCTGTGAAGCACCTGAGGGTTTAATGTGCTCACCACACAACTGGATCAGTTCCCTGAGAGCTCTAGTTTCCAAAATGGTGTCACTTGTGGGGGATTTTCACTGTTTAGGCACATTATTATTAATTATTATAGCGCCATTTATTCCATGGCACTTTACATGTGAGGAGGGGTGTACATAATAAAAAACGAGTACATTAATCTTAAACAATACAAGTCACGACTGGTACAGGAGGAGAGAGGACCCTGCCCGCGAGGGCACAATCTACAAGATGCCATGTTACAAAAAGCAACATGGCATCTGCCAACTATTCCAGCAAATTTTGCATTTAGAAAGTCAAATTGTGCTCCTTCCCTTCCGAGTTCTGCCGTGCACACAAACAATGGTTTTCTCCCTCAGATAGGGTATCAGCATGCTCAGGAGAAATTACACAACAAATTTTAGGGTCTACTTTTTCCTGTTACCCTTGTCAAAATAAATACATTTGGATCTGAATTACATTTTTTTATGAAAAAAGTTAAATGTTCATTTTTTTCCAACATTCCAAAAATTCCTGTGAAGCACCTGAAGGGTTAATATCTTGAATGTGGTTTTGAGCACCTTGAGGGGTGCAGTTTTTAGAATGGTGTCAGTTTTAGGTATATTGTGTCATATAAGACCCCTCAAAGTGACTTGAAATGTGATGTGATCCCCAAAAAAATGTTTGTTTTAAATTTTGTTGGAAAAATGAAAAATCGCTTGTCAAGTTTAACCCTTATAACTTCCCAATAAAAAAAAAAAAAAATGGTTCCAAAATTGTGCTGATGTAAGGTAGACATGTGGGAAGTGTTATTTAATAACTATTTTGTATGACATATCTCTGATTTAAGGGAATGAAAATTCAAAGTTTGAGAAAAAAAATGAATTTCTCAATTTTCAAACGCAAGTCATATTGATTAAATTTTACCACTATCATAATGTAGAATATGTCACGGAAAAAAAAACTCAGAATCACCGTTGAAGCATTCCAGAGTTATTACCACAAAGTGACAGTGGTCAGAATTGTAAAAATTGCCTGGTCATTAACGTGCATACCACCTTCGGGGGGGGGGAGAAAGGGGTAAGAAGAAAAAAATTGATTTTTTTTTTAAAGGGAATCTGTCACCCCATTTTTGCCCTATGAGATAGGGCCACCGCCATCAGGGGCTTATCTACAGCATTCTGTAATGCTGTAGATAAGCCCCCGATGTTACCTGATAGTAAAGAAAAACGAGTTATAAAATACTCACCCAGGTCCGGAGGGAGTCATGGTCCGGTTCAGTGCCTCCCATCTTGTAGCGACGCCGGCCTCTTCTTTCCGTCCCGTCGCGGTTCCTGTGCAGGCGCACTGTTCTGCCTTAGTGGGGGCACAGCAGAGTACTGCAGTGCGCAGGCGCCGGGAAAGGTCAGAGATGTCCGGCGCCTGCGCACTACAGAACTCTGCTCTGCCCTCACCAGGGCAGAGCAGTGCGCCTGCGCAGGAGCCGCCACGGGACGGAAAGAAGAGGCCGGCTTCGCTACAAGATGGGAGGCGCTGAACCGGACCGCGACTCCCTCCGGACCGGACCGCACCCCGGAAAGCCCCTGGGTGAGTATTTTATAACTCGCTTTTCTTCACTTTCAGGTAACATTGGGGGCTTATCTACAGCATTACAGAATGCTGCAGATAAGCCCCTGATGGCGGTGGCCCTATCTCATAGGGCAAAAATGGGGTGACAGATTCCCTTTAAATTGACTTGCAAGAGCACTGATCTGAATCCAATTTAAAGTCTTTGCAGAGAGTTGTAATCGGCTTGAAAAAAAAAACCCTCCAAACATTTAAGAGACTGAGATAACTGCATTAAAAAAAACGACCATTCGACAGGTACAAGAAGCTCACAGGTGGCTACCAAACTTTTGGAGGCTGTCATTGTTGGCAACCAAGTATTCAGGAACGGAGCCTATAATCCTGTCTTTGTCTTACACTATGTCTTACATTGGTTATGGATCCACAAAGACACAGAAAAGAAAGGAAGATAATAGCAGGGTGCAGCTAGTGATCACAAGCAACTTCCAAGTGGCTGCTGAGCATTATCTCAAATTTCACCAAGACAGTGGTCTAAAAGGAACATTCCCATAAAAAGGATTCAATCTAACACCCTGGATTTATGACCCACTACGTGTGCCTGGCTGCACACTCCCATCAGACTGATGCACTGCTTAGCCGGCTGTCAATCAGTGCAGGGGCGTGGTTACAGTCACCACTCACAATGCATTGAAAGCTGGAGGCAGTCAGGAGGAACAAAGTTAATTTTCCCTTTTTAGCCAGAACTTCAGTACTGCAGCCAGGCAGCTTTAGGATGCCACTAAGCTGCAGATTAACCCCATATCTGCAGATAAAGAGCACTAGGGGACATGACAGTTTCCATTTAAGTGAGTTACATACACACAATTGTTCAGATAGATCGTCCATAGCTGGTTGTCAAACACGTTCTCTTTAAATGCCGTTAATGGCTTACCTTTGACCAACTGTGCAGCACTTAATCTGGATGACAACATTTATATTTCATTTAATTATGCGTTTAATTCGCTACTATAGCATCAGTCATCTTGCTCCTCCACACTTACTAACGTCAAACTTTTTTTTTTTTTTTTTTTTTAAAGTCTTCTTAATATTGAAATTTGCCAACTTACTAGGTATTGAAGTCTTTGACGCTCTGTTTCTGGTGTAAACTCTGAAGACATAGGAAGGATTTCTCCATTTCGGATAATTATAGCCCTGAAAGAAAACAGATTTGATGATTGGCTTCATATTACATAAATAACATTGAGACAGTAAAGTGGAAACCTAACGTCACAAATACATTTTGGGGGAATTTATCGAGAGGGTTATTTTAATTTTATGGCAAAATATGAAAGTAGCAAAAATAACTTACTATTTTCACCACTACTCAAAAAAATAGGTCTTAGTAGGAGGGTTAAGGAGTGTAGACAACTACCGAGTGAGCGAAATACTATAGATAGACAAAGATACACCAAACTAATGAAGGCGAGTACACTTCATAATAAACTAATGTGTAGTGGTGTAAAATGCACCAAACTTAAGTAACTCTCCAATGATATACCTTTGACACATGGGTACAATTTAATGCATCCACAACGGAGAATGACACAAACAGAATCATATGCTCGACACAATGTACATTTAACCCCGTTACCCAGAAACCTGTTTTTACCTTTCCGACCAAACCAAATGTATCAATTCTGACCAGTGTCAATTTATGTGGACACAACTCTGGAACGGTTCAACGTATCCCAATGATTCAGAGAAAGTTTTTTTGTGACACATTGCACTTTATGTCAGTGGTAAATTTAGGTTGATAAAATGTGCGTTTAAGCATTTATACAAAGTGGCAAAAAAAAACCAAAAGTTTTGCAATTTTCAAACTTTGAATGCTTATGCCGTAAAGAGATTGTCCATTACTCTATCACTGATGATCTATCTCTAGGACATGTCATCAATGTCTGATTGGTCAGGGTCAAACACCCGGCACCCCTGACAAGCAGCAGTTTTCGGTGCCGGCAGCCACCTTCGTCCAGAACTGCTCAATTGCAGAACTGCTCCGTCTTCCGATAGTGGCAGTGTTCTGATGGGTCACTATTACTGAACTGAGCGTACGATTACTTGGTGGAGGCTGTAAGAGATGTTGAGGCCATTATTATTATGGGGAAACTATGATAAGACACTACTATTATGTGGAGGCTATAAGCAGACAAAATTACTTTGTGAGGGAGAAAGGAGAACATTAACACTGTAGAGGTCAGAAACGAGAACACTTATTATGAGTGGCAGTAGCTTCAAAGCAGTAATAGATATTGATGGGGGATACCTATAGATATGAATTTCCGTGGGGTACCAACAGGCACATTATTCAAAGTAGCAGCACTGTTAAGGAGCCCGCAAATTGGAAATTCTTTGCAGAGAGCGGGCATCAGTATGAAGGGTACGGAAAAAGAAGAGCCAAAAACGTATGAACTACAGGTAATGGAAGGGGGAAGTCATCATGATGGTCTGCACCAGATGGAGAAGAAAACGAACAGTTAACGAGTCCAATCAAAGAAAGTGTCACCTGAGACTCACTTGATTTAATTGTATTGTATTCCTTATATGGTCGAAGGTGATTTTAATATTGGTCTTTGTATAGTGTTTTTTTTTTTTCAGTAATAGTATGATGGTATCATTTAGAGTCTCTTATTCTGTTCAAAGCTTGCCCCAACTGTTCTAGCATTGGAAGACAACGTATGCCAACTACTACTGTCAGAAAATGTTATTTCCATGCACAGTGGCGCTTGGACAGGAAGGGCAGATTGTACAATATAGGGAATTTAGCTGAATAGAGGATGTGATCGCTGCTGTTCAGAAAGAAAGGAACAGTTTCCTTTACAGTAGGGGAAACTATTAATCTTTCTACCACATGCTTTCATGAGCATGCAATAATAAGAACAAAGAGAATGGGGAAGTACAATATGCCTAACATGAAGAATTTGGTCAAAGTTTTAGAATTATGTATTTTTTTGTATTAACTAACTTTTATTGGATACTAAGTTGCAGAAATAAATACTGGATGAAAGCATAGAGGGGACACAATTGTAGATGGTACAAGGAAAACAAATGCTGATAACCCCACAGTCAAATATTTAACCACTGACTACTTGTTGGAATGTTGAATACCAACTGACTCAAACTTGGTGGTTGTAATAGTCATCAGGCACAGGCGTATTCATTGTGTTGGTGGCACTGATAATGGAACAGAGACATCGAATCCAGAAGCCCTGGGCAGGTAGGCTCTGTGGAGCCACAGGGCCTGAAGTGTGTCTTGTTTGGCAGTATGGAAGTGTGCAGTACCGCTGGAGTAATCAGTTCCTTACTTTGGCCAATGGGACAGCACAACACTCTCGACTTACTGATGGGAGTTGCCGATAGTTCATACTAGCTTTGGATTGCTCCTATTGTTCTGCTTTCTTTTCAATATTTTTATTGGATTTTAACAGGGGCAATAAGGGGAAGGAGAAAGTAGGGGAGGGGTGAAGGGAGGGAGGGAAGAGCGTGAGGGGGGAGGATAGGCAAGGTAAGTAAAGGGGAACGGACAAAGGTAACAAACATAACATATACAAGATGAATGTCCAGCAACATATTAGCCAGAATATATGAAGGGATGCAACCCTTTAGTACAATAATATTGCAAATAAGCGATTCATATTATACGATTTAAGGTATAGTGAAAACAATAACATAACATTCCTAAAAATCAAGAAATAAGAGACTCCATTGAGAGAATTGAGCAAGAAAGCTGGTGAGACAGGTCGCCAATTAGTTCAGAAATCTGTTAACTTATCATGTCAAAGGAGGCGGGAAGGACTGGGTCCCACTTACACAACTTCTTATAAAACTTACCAAATTGATTATTAGACAATGCGAATTTAAGTTCAATTCCTCTATGTTGGGAGATTAATTTGATAATTTCGCTAGAATTAGGTAGTGTTCGACTCTTCCAGTGGAAAGCAATCAAATTTTTTGCAGCTAAGCAAATATGTAGGATGATTAACTTTAAAGAATTGTTCAAAAGTTCACTATCTAAGGAGTGCAAAGCTAGTTGCGGTGTGAGAGAAAATTTGGTTCCTGACAATTTGGCAATTATGGAAGTGATCTGAGACCAAAAGGCAACAACTGAGGGATAGTTCCAGAATACATGGAATATATCGCCTTTTTGTCCACAGTTCCTCCAACATAGTGCAGAGTTAGAGGTACCTATGTGTGCCAATCTGGCTGGAGTATAATACCATCTGGAGCATACTTTAAAGTGTGACTCCTGCAGGGACATGGATAATGTAGAATTATAGGACAGAGAAAAAGCCTCTTCCCAATTATCTGAGGAGAAAGTATGATTGAGGGCCTTTTCCCAGTTGAGCATATAGGGGCACTTAGAGAATGATGAGTCTTTGTTGAAACTGTGGCTCCAAAAAATTCGATGATTAGGGTTATTTAGTATTTTTAGGGAAGCTTTGGAGAAGTTAGGTTTATGACTAAGGAACTGTCTAATACTCTCTTTCAAAGACAAAAAATCCAATAAAAGAGATGAAGGTACGTTGAATTTGTTTTTTAAAAGACTAAAATTCAAAAGATCTGACCCATCTGAGATGTCACCCAATTTGCAAATCTTCAAATCTAGCCACCGGGGGGAAAGTAATTGACCCAAGAACGAAATTATAAAAGCCAAAGGTAATTTGTGTAGCGTGGTTAAGCTTTGTATTCGGCCAACAACTCTCGAGATTTTATACCAAGCAAAGGCAGTTGCCTGGAATATCGGATGGGCTAACTGACCGGGGAGAGAACCTGATATAGCATTGAATACTAATGTTCTGGGATGCTTATTATTAATTGATATTTCGAGGTCCATCCATGCGGGAGCATCTAAGTCTGAAAACCACAGTGCGCTCTGCTTGAAAAGTAACGTATGATAGTGAGCGGCAACATTTGGGAAACTCAATCCTCCATGTATTCTTTTTTTAAACAGGGATCTAGTGTCAGTTCTAGAATTCTTATTACCCCAAATAATGGCATTTAACTGAGACTGAATATTGGATAAGAGAATAGTGGAAATAGGTAGAGGGATACACCTCAAGATATAGAGGATCTTAGGTAAGATAAATGTTTTCACCACCAGATTTCTCCCCCACCATGTTAGATCCTTGTCCCTAAAAACAATGCTGTCCTTGTGAATTAGATTTGTTAATTTCTTCAGGTTGGACTTAACCGTCTTTGAAAGATCTTTATTGATGATGACACCTAGATAAGATATTTCTTCCTCGCACCAATTGAGGGCAATGAATGACTTGATGTGACCAATTTCCTCTGGTTTGACATGGATGGGAAGAATATTTGACTTCAAATTATTTATTTTAAAATTTGAGAGCAACCTAAACCTATTTAATTCTGTAAAGGCTTCTAAAGTCGAGGTTTCGGGATTTGTTAGAGTTAAAATAATATCGTCAGCAAATAGGCTGAGCTTATGCTTACGATTTTTTGTGGATAGTCCGGTTATTTTCGAGTTGCATCTTATGTGTTCTACAAGTGGTTCCAATGCCAAATTAAAAAGCAAGGGAGAGAGGGGACATCCTTGCCTAGTACCATTTCTAATAGGAAGGGTTTCAGAAACATGGTTGTTGCACACGATCTTTGCTTTGGGGCCTACGTATAAGGCCATGAAGGTAGTAATCAATGTTTCATTGAATCCGAATTTACTCAATGTATGTCTGAGAAAGCACCAATCGATACGATCGAATGCTATCTCAGTGTCTAACGAGATAAGGACTGTTGGTGTTCTAGTTGAGTTGGCTAATTTGAGTGAGTCGAGTACTCTTCTGGTGGCGTCGGCCGGCTGTCTCCCCTTTGTAAACCCCATTTGGTCGTTGCCTATCAAACTGGGTAGTATGTACAGTTATATGAAAAAGTTTGGGCACCCCTATTAAT
>VIAB01001716.1:97743-121292 GCA_009801035.1 Oophaga pumilio | reverse complement strand
AGAATTTTACAGGTAAGTTCTTACCAAAATTCGTATTTCTTCTTGTGTGATCCTCTGGTTAGTGGCTACTCAGTGGACTCAACCTAGGGTTCCTGTGTAAGTCCACATACTTGTACAGAAGTTTAAAGAGTGAAAGCCAGGGCTCCTTTGGGACCTGATAATCGGAGTTCCTAGAGCAAAGCCTGTATGTGGAAGCCCTAGTTCGAGCTGCCAGGCGACCAAAGACAGTCAGTTTTACAGTAATGAATCTACCTGTAGTGGGAGTGAACAACAGTTATCAGTACAAGTCCATTTAATCCTTCCATTTTTACCCACATGCATTAGACAAAGAAATTACACAAATCACAAAACAAAAGGGCACTAAAGAGGAGGCTTGTAAAGTATTTTGTGTTAAGCATCCATGTCAGCGCTGAACTCTCATCTCCCGAGAACTTGATGCCGAGATCGCCATCTGTGCATGCGCCATCCCTCGGAGGCCATTTTCCCGGAGTCCATCGCACAGGAACTGCGGGGGGCTCTGGCAGTTCACAAAATGTCGGCAGAGCCCCCCACCGCCGGAGACCCCCACAGCACCGCTGTGCACCCCCTCATCCCAGCCTGCAGCAACGGTACCGGTAAGGTATATACGCATTAGAGGCACCCCAATTTTCTCCCCCAAATCTGGGGGGAAAAAGTGCGTCTTAAAAGCCGTAAAATACGGTATACTAGTTTGTAGTGATCTTCATTAATAGAGTGGCATCCTAAGGGCTCACTAGCACGAGAGTATAACACGGCCGAGGGATATCCGATCTTTCATCACACAGCACTGGGACCAAAGTTATTCTATTTGGCAGCTCAGATCGGTGATTTGTTTCTCATGTCGATTCGATGTAAGTGGCTGCGAGACTCGGCTCACATGCACCAATACACGGCTATTGGTGTGTGTATGAAACATGACTTCCCTAGTACAGTGTGATTACCGTGGATGCAGGCAATAGTGGAGATGGAGAAATTACTTTGTCTTCTCCGCACCTGTGCTGCGTTGCTCTCATGCAAGAAAATCGGAGCACAGAGCAGACACTCTGACAGATTTTGATCCGATAGTATTTGCATACTTGCCCCGATTAGAGAATCGATGGCCATGAGACCCTTGCCTATCAGGTAGAGTTTCAGGCTTCCATATAATCATGAGGAACAGTTTTTAAAACAACATGGATTGGGGGTGGGGGGTAGTTGCTAGATCACGGGGTGGATAATGTGGTGCCTTTTTTCATTTTTTTACCATTAGGAAAGCCTTTGACAGTTTCTGATCGTTATGCCACACTCATGGGGTGAGTTAGAAAAAGGCAACTGCTTCTTTATCCAGGGAGTGACATTTACAAGGTTGGAGATGGCTACTAAGACAATTAACTTGGGTGATAGAATCCTTAGGAAGAATATTGGGCAAATTATTGTGTAGAGTAGTATTGTTGGAAGAAAGTAGCAATTCCCTTTGGATGATAGCGCAGGATACCCGACCATGACCTGCGGAGTCCAAGAAGAAGAGAGCTTCTGAAAAAGGCAGGCGAGAGGGGTATGAGCTCCTTATTTCATAATCATATTAATTCTGGCATAAATTGCTTTAAAAAAGGTCACAATTTTTTGTGCAACTCTTAGCTGTGCAAAAATGTTGCAACTTTTAACATCTTCACTGCTAAAGTGGGTGGAGCTTAGGTTTAAGTACGACAGGAATGTTATTACAGTCAGGGACTGGAGTAAGATTTCTGGTGTGGCTCAAGGATGTGCATGCCAGGAGCATCAGACTTCTACACTTTCCCTCATCCAGACTGGTGAGAAAATTGCTGGTCTTGATGAATCGGGGTCAATCTCTTTGAGAGACTACTCGATTTCAAGATCTGATATTTCTGTGACATTTTGAAAATTCTCCTCTATACTGCCTATATTGTCACCCACCCTCCAGAAGACTATAGCCCATGGTGATATTTTCACAAACATTGATAGAGAGGGGGTGGGGGAAGTGGGTAAAGGGGAGTTTGACGCTCCCGATTCATTAAGAGGGGCAGGTGTCCAGATTTGTGGCACAATGAACGTTACAGCTTTTCATAAGTTAGACATGTTGTGCTGTCACGCCCTCATCCCACCACAACTCAACCCATTTTGTAGGAGCTGGGAGAAACTGGCATGGAAAAGCCAAAAATGTACAACATTTTGGGCAACTTTGAATTGCACAAAAGTTTTCTGACATTTCAAAGCAATTTACTCCTAAATTCTAGTGAAATTGCTTTGATGAATCAGAGCTTCTGTTTTAGTGGTGTTCATCCATTGGTGGGAGTTTCAAAGAGGTGCTGGGACAGAGCCTTTATTCTGACAGCAGGAAACCTTATTATAAAGTTAGAAAAACCGGTTTTGCACATATTTTCCAGAAAATTACAATTTTAAAATTTTTAGATTATGCCTTTAAGACAGTTTTGTGTTTGGTTGCTTGGCGTGTGATGAAGAGGACTGATGTAAAACTGGAGGGGCAACTCTGGATTCCCAATTCATTTTTTGTTAAAAGGGCTGTCCCGTTCAGACAAATTTTCTCACTAAGGACATGCTAGTAATCAGGTCAACTCCACAAGTCTATCCACTGAATCCTTCACGACTGCAAAGAAAGTTAGTAGAAGTACCGTAACAACCTAAAAAAGATCAATATGCTGTGTTTAGTTTTAAGAGTGGTACATGAAAATCTCATATGGCATTGGAGCCACCAGCACTGGAGAAAAAATAGCATCTGATAGACATGGCTGATCTACATATTACTTGCCAGGACTTGTGTATTACTTCTATATTGTATGGTTAGGCCGTGTTTGTTTCTTTGCTTCCATACATCATGTGTGTCTAATCAGTTGTTTTACGCCTGAGCAGGACAAATATTGACTAGCGGTTCGACATCTATCAGATCATACAATGTTTTTGATCTGGCTCTAGTAGCAATATGGCAAACCCAAACATTATTGGTCCTGCGAGTTGTGCGTACTGGATTTCCTTTTAATAACTTATCTACATAGATCTTTCTTCTGTTTAACGCACACCGCAAACTGTTCTGCCCTTAAAATCACTACTTATTGAAAGATTTTTTTTTTTTTAGAGATTATACATTTCTAGGATAACAATACTTCAGAAAGTTTTTTTTGGCTACGCCATAAAAGTAATGAGATCTTGAGATTTTCTTATTTTCATCCAAAGCAATATCTTTAGCTGCCTGTTTAGACAGCAGCAATCTTATGCTGTCCTCCTACTTATCATCTGCGTCTGTTTCATACCATATGGCTAACTGCTACTCGCAACATATATTGCCTTTAATGTTGCACTACTGTCTGGATGTTTTTGGTTTTCTTTTTTGTTTTTTTAAAAAAACAAACAAACTGGGAGCCATTATAGTACTTAAAATATTTTATCTTTTCTATACTGTACACAAAACATAGGTTCAGGGTAGAGAGGAGTATAAAGTTTTGTACTACTGGCACAAACTTCGGTACTCAGTGGCAGCCAAACAAGGACAGAGCCAATTTCCTCAGCTAGCACTCAAACTCCGTCATCCAGCGAATTCTTGCGATTATTAGCCCCCCCCCCCGAGACTTTATAGTGCAACATACTATTTGAGGCCTAGTGCCTTATGTGATGCCATGATGTTCCGAATGCCCACTCATCACAAGTGGAACCCAGTAGGTTGGCATTTGAGGGTCAGCTCAGAAAGTTCTCACTACCCTAATCTGGCTGTGACATGGTGACGAAGTGGACTATTCTTACTTCATAACAGGGCTCTTGAGACATGGTTTCTATGGATGTCTCTACGTACCAGTACTCACAGGAAGAACTTCATCAGATAGGTTAGCTTGACTGCAGAGGAAGGCAAGTCATCCGCTCAATGCCGACTTTTATTCCCCATTGACATATATTGGGGTCGGTTTTCGGACGAAACTCCGACTTTTTTTGCCCTAGTCGGACCAGTTTCATCTGACTCAAATTTTGTTTCGGTCGGGTGGTCCGAAACCCGATCCGACCAAAATCGCTCAACTCTAATAATTAGATCTAAAGTTACATCTGTAGACTGTGAGCCCTTGCGGGCAGGGTCCTCTCTCCTTCTGTACTTGTGTGTGCCTTGTATTGCTCATGTTTACTGTACTTGTCTATATTTGCCCCTCTTCAGATGTAAAGCGCCATGGAATAAATGACGCTATAAAAATCTATAATAATAATAATAATAACAGTTGCCTCTTAATCCCAGGAACATTTTCTGTTTTTGAGATTTTGCCCCCCTTCTTCCGAGAGCCATAACTTTTTTATTTTTCAGTCAAAACAGCCATGTGAGGGCTTTTTTTCTTGCGGGACAAGTTGTACTTTTGAATGACACCATTGGTTTTAACATATTGTGTTCTGGAAAACAGGAAAAAAATTCCAGAGTGGTAAAATTGCAAAAAAACTGCAATCCCACACTTGTTTTTTTTACCAAATGCTAAAACTGACCAGCCATTATGATTCTCCAGGTTATTATGAGTTGATGGATACCAAACATTTCTAGGTTCTTTCTTATTCAAGTGGTGAAAGAAAAAATCCAATCTTTGGTAAAAAAAAAAAAAAAGTGCAATTTTTCAAGAACCGTAGCGTCTCCATTTTTCATGATTTGGGGCTGGGCTAGTGCTTAATATTTGCGCACCGAGCTCACGTTTTTTTTTATATCATTTTGGTGTATATAACATCTTTTAGTCACCCATTATTGCATTTTATTGCAATGTAGCGGCAACCAAAAAAAAAGTAATTCTGGTAATTTGAATTTTTTTCTCATTACGCCGTTTACCGATCAGGTTAATTTTTTTTTTTAGGTTGATAGGTCAGGCGATACCAAATACATGCATGTTTGATTTTTTTTTTAATTGTTTTATTTTGAATGGGGCGAAAGCGGGGTGATTTGAACTTTTATATTTTTTTATGTTTTTAATATTTTAATTACCTTTTGCATGGTTCAATAGTTTCCATGTGAGACTAGAAACTGCAGTTGTCCGATCGGCTCTGCTACATACAGGCGATGATCAGATCGCTTTTAAGTAGCAGAAGTGCTCACTTGCTATGAGCGCCAACCATAGGGTGGTGCTCATAACAATCTGGCTATGACAACCATAGAGGTCTGCTGGAGACCGATGGGTGGGATTTACGGCGTGTTTGCTGGAAGCAAGAGTTAAATGCCGCTGTCAGATTGACAGGTTAACAGCCACGGGTGGATCGCGATTCCACCCGTGGCTGTAAAGAGTCACATGTCAGCTGTTCAAAACAGCTGACTTGTGCCGGGAAAGATGTGGACTCAGTGCTGGAGCCCACATCAAAGTGAGGGATTCCGACGTGGCCATACTATTCTGCCCAACGTCGAAAAGGGGTTAAAGGGAATCTGTCGGCAGGTTTTTACTACCTCATTTGAGAGCAGCCTGATGCAGGCAATTACAAGCTGAATCTAACGATGTGTCACTTAGATTACTGGGTTCTGACACAATGAGAGCTTTTAGATTTAGAATAAAGTAGAGCTGAGAAAGTTAACCCTGCCCACACCAAGCTCTCCATGTACAAAGGCCGCTGACAGTGAGTTGCTTAGTTGCTGGACTAGTCCAGCAATGTTAATATCTTAGTGATAAATCCTTCACAGTTAGTGAACAGCAGCATGCACTCTGACAAGTGACACATCCCTGAATTCTGTGTGTCAGCCCCTGTCTCCTGCTGTCTTCAGATTAAATAGCAAAAACCCGCTGAAAAATTCCTTTTAAGAGTCTGTGCTGTATGTATTAAACACCAGAGCCTCGCTGTAGGTTTCCAATTAATTCTAATTACAGCAAAGTACAGACTATTCTCTTATGGGTTATTCAGAGTACTCGAGCTTTCACTCACACTGTAGAATATAAGCTATATACATTGTGAAGAAATGAATGCAGCTTTGCATAGGGGTATTGGATACATGTCAGGACTCTGATAATCATGCAAGTCTTTGCACAGACTACAGAACATGTCCTTGACACGCAAGAGAAATTAAGCTTGGAAACGCTCCTTTTGCTACAGGAAGGTCAGTAATGGCATGTGATATATGTATGAACTTGAATTGAGAACACTGTACTGTACTATCATAATGCCAAGCACAGAGACAGTGGTGGATGTAACCACGCAGCCGTCCTCATTGGAATGCAAGGAATAGGCGGCAGCAGATGTAAGACTAAATTAGTAGTCATCCAACACATTCATATACATGACACACAGCCAAGAGTTGTCTGCATTACTGATACTTAGTTACTACATCTTTCGCTCATAGTAAAGCTACCATGCTCAGCTTAGAATTAAAAGACAAGGAAAGAGTGACCTTCCCGATACATCAGGGGAAATGACAATGTATAATTAAGAAAATATATTATGGCGCGGTAATGCTTCACCATCTCGTCCTTGTACAGCGCGCTGAAACCTGGGCAGTGTTATACTTCACTGATACAAGAAATCCTCTGCCCACCACCAGTCCGATTTGTGGACAGGAGAATATGAGCAGAATGATATAGAAAAGTTTACTGGAAAAGATTAAGGATAACGTGTACGTTAGTCATTGAAATCCCTACTGTATGGATCCATGTGAGCCCGGTGGGTGGTCCAGTGATTGAAAGCCTTTTGTGACATCTTAATTCATGACAATGGTAACATTTCTTCGATATGACTTGCGTTTATTTAAGAAAAAAATGGAAAATTTGTCAACAATGCAGAAAATTTAGCAATTTTCAAGCTTTTAATTTTCGTGCCCTTTAATCAGAGAGTTATGTTATAGAAAACATTAATAAATAACATTTCCCATATGTCTACTTTACATCAGCACAACTTTGGATACATTTTTTTTGTGTGTTAGGAAGATATAAGGGTTAAAAGTTGACCAACGATTTCACATGATTCTAACAAAATTTACAAATCCATTATTTTTAAGGACCACCTCACATTTGAAGTGACTTTGAGGGGCCTCTAAGACAGCAAATACCCAAAAGTGACAATTCTAAAAACTGCACCCCTCAAGGTGCTCAAAACCACATTCAAGAAGTTTATTAACGCTTCAGGTGCTTCACAGGAACTAAAGAAATGGAGGGCAAAAAATGAACACTTGACTTTTCTTTCACAAAAACTTTACTTTAGCTCTAAATTTGTTATTTTCACAAGGGTAACAGGAGAACATGGACCCTAAAATTTGTTGTGAAATTTGTCCTGAGTATGCAGATACCCCATATGTGGGGGTACAAAAGCGGGGGCTGTATTGAAATCCAAAACAGAAAATACTGTATACTAGTAGCAGTTTGGACCTATATAAAACATAACTTATAATGAATAACTCTATAAAAAGTTTCATACAGGAATATACAAATAAAGTGCACCCGTGCCAAATACCAAATCAAAAAAGCGCAATTGCAAATAAGCAGCGAAATACCGCCATATATTTATGTATAGGGTATTAAAACTCCATACCATCCCTTATCCACATTTAAGTAAAAAAAAAAAAAAAAGACTCAGTTGATGTGAATGGGATCCTTCTGGGAAATAATATACCTCACACCAATGTCCACATTTGCTTCAAACTCATAGTTCCTAGGCTCTGACAACTTGTCATTCAATTACCCAGCTTTAGTAAAATGACAATAAGCCACCATCATAGCCTAGTGTATTCTTACGTATGAAGCAGACAATATTTTATTAGCCTCTTTTAATCCTTCATAGTGGATATTAAACCAGGAGTTTCACATGCAATGTACCGATTTATTAACTCCAAGAGTAAATTGTAAAGGAAGTCATATTTTCTTTTGAGGTTTTTTGGGCATGTTTTTTTTTATATGAAGTTCGCCAAGCGTAATAAATAAAGTACCAGTTTTATAGAGCGGGTCGTTACGGATGCGGCAATGCTAATTAGGTGTACTTTTTTTAAATTTATTTTTGTTTTATCACAAACGCTGTGTTTTGAGTGTCGAAACGGATTTTAGCGATGTGTGCACTATTTTTGTGCCTTTTTGTTTTTTTAACTGTTTTACAGCTCTTATTTTACTTAGACCCACTGCGGGACATATATAATTTTCCGTTTGATCACTTGTCTCCTACACTGCTGTACAGCAGTGCATGAGAGCGGTCAGTTTCCCTCTGACTGTGCCGGTGAGAGCCAGCTTCTTGTGATACAGTTCCTAAATAGCACCAATAGTGCCATTGCTCGCCTCCATATTGGCCCAATAGCATTCCCTTTTTTCACATTTAATGGTCCTACAAATAGGGTGGTGACTTATCAGTTGGCTTTGGTAGTAATTCTTGGATGGTTAAAAAACACAGAAACCCTTCAGCTCCACACAATGGATAACAAGTCCACCTACGACAAAGCGCTCTAACAACATACCGCTGCTCATGAAAAGCTTGCTACTGTAGCTGCTGCGAGAAACAAAAATAAGGCTCAATTTTTCAATAATTGTCAAACTGGCAGACTGACAAAATGGTGGCGGGTGGGTGCATACTTATTACTGAATGGGAATAGCTGAAGAAATGTGAAATACCTGCTGTCACCGGCGTTGGCGACATACATTTTCCCCAGTAGGTATACAACAATAAGTGCCGTGCAGCCGCCAGATATGCTGTAAGCGCTCCTTTCTCGCTCAATTTGCAGATCCTAAGGGGAGAAGTTAAAAGAATTAGAAAGTAAATTTGTAGAATAAAGTTTTCTAAAACTAAGCACAAGTGTTTAAAGGGTTTTTCCATTAGAAAATGTTAATGGTATATTGACTGTTTATGACATAAAGGAGGGGTTTGATTCTGGAGACCCACAATCTCAAAAAAAAAAAAAATGGTGGTGCTCATCACTATGACAAGTGTTCCTCTACACGCAGTAGTGTGTCCCCCGGTGGTCGCCTGGCAGCAACAGTGGATGGGAAGCGGAAAGCGTCTGCTCATCAGCTGCAGCTGTCCCATCCTGAATGGAAGCAGAATATGAAGGCTGCAGCTGACCATGAGGCCAGGATATCGGTGAGTGACGCCACCATTGAGTGTGGAATAATGCTACTGGTTCGGGAGAGAAATAGAAGTTGCTTTTTTTAAATAAATGTATTACTCTACTGGGGACCCCATTAAAATTAACTTTAAATGTTTGTACCAATTTTAGAAGCTATCCCTGATCAGTAAGATAGGATATTGCTTATTGATCGCTGATGGTCCAACCACTGTGACCTGTTGTGAATGGACTTGAAATGAGTTCTGAGCAGAGGCTCCCTCTGGTGGTTACAAGCGGTACTGGACTGTCCAGTGAAGATTGTGAGGAGTGGAAATCAGGTGTTACTGACTGGTCTTATGTAAGGGAGTCGCCTTCCCATCAGGGTTGCCGGTGATCAATTGTTCTGTTCTCAATCCTTGAGTTCTGTTTCCTTTGTAGCCTGCTGTGTCGTGTCTGCATCTCCTGCTAACAGATAAGACATTTTCTTCTTTTTGTTTTTGTGCTTGATTTTTGCATTTTGTCCTGCACTTCTGTGGGGGCCTTCAGGGTCCCCTCCGGGGGCTTTTGCCCTCTCAGTTTAGTTCAGCCACTGATGTTTGTACTTTTGCTTTTTCCAGTTTTTTCAGTGGCTGCTGTTTTGATTTTGTTACACCAGAGAACTAATTTAGGTGGTAGAGGTCGTGTGATCTCAGGTGATTTTGAAATTAGTAGAGTTGGTGCTTTTCAGGGTTTTTTGGGATTGCAGTAAGTGCCCTTCCTATCCTTTTCTATTTAGGTAGTTTGGGCCCCAACGTTTGCTCATACTATTTTCTGTCTGTGTCAGTATTTCATCTTGTCTAACCGCCATTACATGTTTGGGGGCTTCCTATGTTCTTTGAGGATCTGCTCCGGGGCAGATAGCCTTCCTCTTTCTATCTTTAGGTGTAGTTAGTTTCTCAGGCTGTGACGAGGCGTCTAGGACCAACGTAGGAATGCTCCACGGCTGCCTCTAGTTGTGGTGGTTAGTCAGGGTACTGCAATCTCATAGATTCCAACTTCTCTGGTGTATTGCCTTTTTTACCTGCACTCCTCAGCTACCGTAACATAACAGTGACCCTCACATTCTCTAAAACAGGGGCAGTGCCCAGTTGATCGAATAGAATGGAGGTCATCTGTGTCCACCTCAACTCATTTTTTGTCCAAGGGACAGCCAAAGAGCGCTTCATACACATCTATGGATAGGGACAACTTGATACAAAATTTAAGAGTAGTTTTCCAGTTTTGAAAAACCACTGTCCGACGGCTGCGGGTTATTTAAAAAACAAAACAAAATGTGCTTTACTGTTGCTGCTTCCAGTATGGTGTGTGACTGTCTGCAGTGTTGTCATCACTTCAATAGCACTATAGACAATAAGTGAGGACAGTGGATCCACCCGAGTTTACCGAACGAGCCACTCAAAGCCGCTGAGCTCACCATTTGGCTGCAGCACTGTCAAGTAATGTCAGCGCTGCAGACAAAAACAGTCGCTGGAAACAGCCTTGGCAGGGTGGGTAAGGAGAGTATTTTTTAACCAAACTGCAGCTATATAAGGGGTTTTCTGAAAACATAAACACATGTTGTAGGTCACAGCAGCAGTATAAGTTATAGGTAACGATCATACAAAATAAAGCGGGACAAAATACAAGTCATTACCATTAGGCCACATTCATAGTCCGAAAACTGACAATGATACAAGTACCATCCATGGATCAAATGACCCAAACCCGACTGCTTCAAAGCCACATACCAAGCTGTTGGCCGAGTGACGGTCAGGAGATCCATGGCCAGGCTGTGCACTGTGGTCAGTACGGAGATCACGAAACATGGTGCGTTTGCCTGCCACATGTGACTGTGCATTCCTTTTCGTGGAAGAAGGAATAATGGTTTGTTCTTTGTTGATTTTTTTTTAAAGGTAAAAGAAGCTTACTTCAAGTCCAGACATTTAACAGCGACCGTGTCACAAAGCGAGCACGTTGCAAACTGTTTTTTTTTTTTAAACACATCTGTTTTGGTAGTAAAATTTTACATCTATAGACGCCAGCAAGTTCTGGCTTTTTGGACATGTACAAATCTAGGATTTGATACATCATTATTTTGAAGAAGATTGATTAATTTTTTTAAAATAAAAAATGCATAATGTAGATACTTATCCGTTTTTGTTCATCTGTTTTACTAGTTCAATTTGGCAACCATGCACACCACAACTATACTGCAGTCTGCTGCCACTTTCTATACATGGATCCAACTACCAAGCATTTCTTGTTACGACCGTTTTGGGTGCAATAACGGAAGTTTATAACTAAAGCTTGATTAAATTTAAATTAGAGTGTTAGAAACAACCTATGATAAAATAAAAATGTCAATAACAATTGAAGGGGTACAATTCAAGAAAAACAGAAAACTATGCAACAGCAAAGATTGTGGGAATCACCAACAGCTGCAAAATAATCACCACCACTACTGGCACCAGCCATCCATGCAGTAGTACTACCAAACACAGGACACAATGCAGCGGATCAGTTTTTAGACAAATCCGTTATGCACTTTTGAACCCGGGAAATGGATGCTGAACATGGCTGGAAAAGGAGAGAGAGCGAGAGAGAGAGAGAGCGAGAGCGCGCGAGAGAGACCGGAATGGCTGTTTACAGAATTTTCTGCCAAAACAACGGATCCGTCGTCGGATTCCATCAAAACCGGATGACGACGGATCCGCCACCCATAGGCGTCCATTATGACAAACGGCGGACGCAACGGATCTGTCATGGTCCGCCATTTTGACGCACACAAAAAACGTCCCAGTGTCCGTTTTCAAAATACGACGGACGCCAAATTTCTGACGGATCCGTCATATGACGGATTAAACGGACGACCATCCGTCAAAATCTGTCACTAATGAAACTCAATGGGGAAAAAAATGGATCCGCCCAAAAAAAAAAAAAAAAAAAAGGCGGATCCGTTTTTTTCACACTGACGGATTTTGACTGATGTCGCACGACTGAAGTGTGAAAGAGGCCTTAGAGGGATAATTTTTTACATTTAGAATAACATACAGTCATGGCCAAAAGTTTTGAGAATGACACAAATATTATATTTCCACATGACCTGCTGCCCTCTGGTTTTTATGTGTGTTTGACAGATGTTTTTATCACAGACAGAAATATTATAATTGCAAACATATGAGTAACAAAAGCTTATATTGACAGTTAGAATGAGTTAATGCAGCAAGTCAATATTTGCAGTGTTGACCCTTCTTCTTCAGAACCTCTGCAATTCTCCCTGGCATGCTCTCAATCAACTTCTGGACCAAATCCTGACTGATAGTAGTCCATTCTTGCACAATCAATGCTTTCATTTTGTCAGAATTTTTAGGTTTTTGTTTGTCCACCCATCTCTTGATGATTGACCACAAGTTCTCAATGGGATTAAGATCTGGGGAGTTTCCAGGCCATGGACCCAAAATCTCTATGTTTTGTTCCCTGAGCCATTTAGTTATCACCTTTGCTTTATGACAAGGTGCTCCATCATGCTGGAAAAGGCATTGTTGATCGCCAAACTGCTCTTGAAGGGTTGGGAGAAGTTGCTCTTGGAGGACATTCTGGTACCATTCTTTATTCATGGCTGTGTTTTTAGGCAAGACTGTGAGAGAGCCGATTCCCTTGGCTGAGAAGCAACCCCACACATGAATGGTTTCAGGATGCTTAACAGTTGGCATGAGACAAGACTCGTGGTAGCGCTCACCTTGTGCTCTCCAAATGAGGCGTTTTCCTGATGTCCCAAACAATCGAAAAGGGGATTCATCAGAGAAAGTAACTTTACCCCAGTCCTCAGCAGTCCACTGCCTGTACCTTTTGCAGAATATCAGTCTGTCCATGATGTGTTTTCTGGAGAGAAGTGGCTTCTTTGCTGCCCTCCTTGAGACCAGGCCTTGCTCCAAGAGTCTCCGCCTCACAGTGCGTGCAGATGCACTCACACCTGCCTGCTAACATTCCTGAGCAAGCTCTGCACTGCTGGTAGCCTGATCCCGCAGCTGAAACACTTTTAAGAGATGGTCCTGGCGCTTGCTGGTCTTTCTTGGGCGCCCTGGAGCCTTTTTGGCAACAATGGAACCTCTCTCCTTGAAGTTCTTGATGATGCGATAGATTGTTGACTGAGGTGCAATCTTTCTAGCTGCGATACTCTTCCCTGTTAGGCCAGTTTTGTGCATTGCAATGATGACTGCACGTGTTTCTTTAGAGATAACCATGGTTAACAGAAGAGAAACAATGATGCCAAGCACCAGCCTCCTTTTAAAGTGTCCAGTGGTCTCATTCTTACTTAATCATGACAGATTGATCTCCAACCATGTCCTCATCAACACCCACACCTGTGTTAATGGAGCAATCACTGAAAAGAGGTTAGCTGGTCCTTTTAAGGCAGGGCTGCAATGATGTGAAATGTGTTTTGGGGGATAAAGTTCATTTTCTAGCCAAATATTGAATTTGCAAGTAATTGCTGTTAAGCTGATCACTCTTTATAACATTCTGGAGTATATGCAAATTGCCATTAGAAAAAGTGAAGCAGTAGACTTTGTAAAAATTAATATTTGTGTCATTCTCAAAACTTTTGGCCATGACTGTAAGTCTGTCATTCCTGTCTTTAAGTGTTAGTTACTCCCGGCTTACCATCCATTTCTACTTTGAGATCACTTTGAATTTACCAAGGCTATATTTCTGGATCCAGTCCTAGGATCAAAATGTTTGACCCCATCAAATAATGAAGCTTACACTTGCCTGCCGTGTCGGCACCATACCGTGGTGTCGGCAGTGGCTATCATGCGGTGTTGTGACACTTGACGCCGGCGCCCAATCAGCGCTTGTGTCACTGTTCCCGACTTCGAACAAATCGATCATGAAGAGGAATTGCAGGCTGCAGCTGATCCCAGACTTTCTCTTCATGTTCGATTTGCCAGGTGCCGGGGACAGTGCTGCCAGTGCTGATTGGGCGCCGGCGTCACAACACCGCACGAGAGCCCGAGGAGAGCGACTGCCAACACTGAAGGCAAGCGAGGGGTATGACAAGAAGTTGTCCACTACTTCTTTAATGTCTTTTCAGTGCAATTGGAGCCCTTGCAGTACTGGAGGTGAATTAATCAGCTGCGAGTTAAAATTTGGGAAAAATTTGTCAAACTTTGAGGATTTACATTTCAAAAGATTCAATCATCTCTACTCCCTTCTGTTTCACACACACGATTCAACTTTCTGTGGAACATTATTCACTTCACACGGGAAAACAACATCAGAATGCAATACCTTACACAACCTGTGGACAGGGGTGGTGCCGCTTCAGTAAAAAAAAAATGCAGCTTTATTTTTCTAATCCTAGACAACCCCTTTAACATTTTTGCACTCTGATTAGTGATATGAGACAAAATCTGAGAAGCAGAGAAACATAGTACCAAAACTAAACTAATGGGGGGGCTGAATTGTACAGAAAAAGGCATCAAGAGCTGCAGTTTTTATTTTTTAAACTTCAGGAGACTCAATACAAATTAGGCAATTGTTTGAATATTTAAATTACTCTAGAATCCCATTGCATAGTAGATCAATGACCACAATAATGACAATAGCTTCTGTCTGTCTAGCTGCTAGGAGACTTTGTAAAATGTGCATACACAGGCAGCTCACAGGCGCCACCTAGTGTCAGAAACCAATTTATTGTAAGTAACTTATTACGCAATACTTTTTAAATAATGGAAGTACAATCTACCTTTATTAAACTTAAAAAAATACAATATACATATATGTACTGTATATGTATATCCTGTGTATCCTAGCATTTAAACCCCCCCACCCAAAAAAACAGCCCTTTAACAGCCTTCATTATCCTCCATCCTGGGACTGAAAAGTAACTCCATTAGGCCGGGGTCACACTTTCAAGTGTGATGCGAGAAACTCACTCGAGTCTCTCGCATCAATACCCGGCACTGCCGCCGGCACATGAACTGGAGTGTGCGGCTGCATAGAAATACATGTAGCCGCACACTCCCGTCCGACCTGTCTGAGTGCCGGCGGCAGTGCCGGGTACTGATGCGTGAGTTTCTCGCATCACACTCGCAAGCGAGACCCCGGCCTCACAGTAATCTTCCATTTACCTTTCGCTACTCCTTCCACTAAGATTGGAATCCGGTTCTTCCGGATTCCAAGATGCCAGCCTTAGCGGCATGGGGAGTGAAGTGGTAAGTCTAGATCACACCTTGGTTTATTTTACCTAACCCACAGGCACAAGAAAGGCATTGGACTTGTGGGTTAGACTTGCCGCTGCACTTCCCATGCCACTTAGGCTGTCACCTTGGAAGCATTAGGAACTTCTTGCCGATATGAACAGAGAAGGTAGCAGGAGGCAAATTTCCTTATTTTTCCAGCAGGTAAATCAAGTTTTTTTTTTTCATTTTTATTATAGGTTTGTATGACTCCCCCCACCTCAAAAAATAAAAAAAACAGACTTGGGGCGATATTAATCAAGACTGAAGTTGTTCAGGCCGGTCTTGATGTGGGGGTGTGCTGGAGTCGGACACTCCTCTTCATGAATCAGGAGCGTTGGACAAGTGGCGCGCACCTCTGTGTGCGCCTCACCACAAATCCTACTCTAGTATTGACTTTAGTAAGATTTGTGGCACAGCAAACGCTCATGAATTTGCCACCCCAGCTCCCATCATTTTGGTGGAGCTAGGAGAAACTGGAGAGAAGATGCTAATAGCAGGCAGCAAAATTAAGGCGCAACTTGGATATGCTAACTCTCATCTGGACAGAGCTGGACTGCCGACTAGACCTCTGCCATGTCACCAATGGAAATCACTGAGCATTTGTAGGGTATAGCCAAGACTTGGATACATCTCATACAGTTGTGCTCAAAAGTTTACATACCCTGGCAGAATTTTTGCTTTCTTGGCCTTTTTTCAGAGAATATGAATGATCACACCAAACCTTTTTCTCCACTCATGGTTGATGGTTTGATGAAGCCATTTATTGTCAAAATACTATGTTTTCTCTTTTTTAAATCATAATGACAACCCAAAACATCCAAATGACCCTGATCAAAAGTTAACTCACACAGATGATTTTGGCCTGATAACATGCACAGAAGTTGACACAAATGGGTTTGAATGGCTACTAAAGGTAACATCCTCCTCACCTGTGACAATTGCCAGGAAAATTGTTTGGGATGCAAAGAAAAACCCACAGATAAAATCAGCTGAAATACTGGACTGTCTGAAAACTAGCGGTGTGGCTGTATCAAGATGCACAATAAGGAGGCACTTGAAGAAAAATGGGCTGCATGGTCGAGTCGCCAGAAGAAAGCCATTACTGCGCAAATGCCACAAAGTATCTCACCTACAATACACAAAACAGCAGAGACAAGCCTCAAAACTTCTGGAACAAGGTAATTTGCAGTGATGAGACCAAAATTGAACTTTTTAGCCACAACCATAAACGTTACATTTGGAGAGAGGTCAACAAGGCCTATGATGAAAGCAACACCATTCCTACTGTAAAGCACAGAGGTGGATCGCTGATGTTTTGGGGATGTGTGAGCTACAAAAGGCACAGGAAACTTGGTCAAAGTTGAAGGAAAGATGAATGCAGCACGATATCAGCAAATACTGGAGGAAAATTAGCAATCTTCAGCCCGGAAGCTGCACATGGGACGTAATTGGACGTTCCAACATGACAACGAGCCAAAACACAAGGCCAAGTCGATCTGTCATTGCCTACAGCAAAACAAAGTGAAGGTTCTGGAGTGGCCATCTCAGTCTCCTGACCTCAGTATCATTGAGCCACTCTGGGGAGATCTCAAGCGCGCAGTTCATGCTAGACAACCCAGGAATTTACAGGAACTGGAGGCTTTTTGCCAAGAAGAGTGGGCAGCTTTACCATCTGAGAAAATAAAGAACCTCACCCACAACTACCACAAATGAATTCAAGCTGTCATTGATGTTAGAGAGGGCGATACACGGTATTAAGAAATGGGGTATGTGAACTTTTGATCAGAGTCATTTGGCTTTCTTCTGGCAACTTGACCATGCAGCCCATTTTTCTTGAAGTGCCTCCGTATTGTACATCTTGAAACAGCCACACCGCTAGTTTTCAGCAGATGTAAAAAAAAAAAAAAAACCTCAAACTAGTATGAATCACTAAAGGTTTAACAATGAAGTCCTGGCTAAGCAGCTGAAAAGTCAGAACTACTAGAGAAGGCAGTATGACCTTTTATGCAAGACTGCCACCTGCTGTCTGCCAAGAAAATGACAGGCAACATTTATGGTAATCGCTGAATCAGCTCAAATTCTGTTCAAATTTGAGACATTTTAAACCACATTACGGGCACATAAAATGTCTGGTTATTCCAGGGTATACGATTAAAGTATTAATAGGCATTGATTATCATCTTAAAACAACATACATACTGAGAGTTAAATTCTAGACTGTTATATCACCAGGATATGAGCAGAAAAATATTTAGAATTGAGAGTCCTCAGTGGTTGATACCTTTTAATGGCTAATTAAAAAGATGTTTCCATAAAGATGCGGTACATTCTGGTATCCTCCATTTTGATATGGGAAAGGTATCAACCACTGAGGACTCTCAATTCTAAATATTTTTCAATCTACTGGCTAACACGGTACGAAGATACACGTTTCCTATATCAGGATATGAGCAGTCATTCTATGCACCAACTGCACCGCGATTTCATACATGACGGCCTTTGTTTTTAATAACACCACTGAAAAGGTTTTGTATCACAAGCAAGTGACAAAAAAAAAAAAAAACAACTCACACTGCTGGATTTTTTGTCACTTGATTTTAGTGTTAATGAAGGCATCTCAATCCTTGTTCACTTCTGTAGCACCACGATGTAGCAGTGGCCCAGAATGAACTTCCGAAAGACCGCGGTCGCGACCTTTGTGGGCCCGTGAGGTTGAGGGGCCCGACGATGCCTGCACAAAATTCAACTGGATGAGCATCCTGAAATGTATTGTGGCACACAGACTCGTGGGGTACGTGCGCAGCAATACATGCTGCCGGCCAATCAGAGGCCAGCAGCTGACGTCGGCATGCTCGAGACATCATGGCTTCCCGTCGCTTGCATACTGAAGTCAGCTGCCAGCTTCAGAAGAGGACATCGAATGATGGGGGAGCAAAGGGAAGGTGAGTAAAATAGTTTAATCTTTTCTATGCATTAAAGAACAGCGGCAGAACGAAGGACATATACCAGGATGGGGGGAACAGGATAAAGAACATGTATACCAAAATGGGGAATGTGCATACCAGGATTGGCCCCAGGGTAAGGGACATTCAGTTGAAACCAGAAGTTTACATACAGTATATAACAAGACACATCTGCATGTTTTTCTCAATATCTGACATGAAATCAGAATAAACCTTTCCCGTTTTAGGTCAGTTAGTATTACCAGAATTATTAATATTTGCCAAATGCCAGAATAATGAGAGCGAAAGAATGTTTTAAGGCGTTTTTATTACTTACTGCAAAGTCACAAGTTTACATACATTCATTAGTATTTGGTACCATTGCCCTTAAACTGAATGACTTGGGTGAAACGTTTGAGATATGCTTCCACAAGCTTCTCAATAGTTGGGCGGAATTTGGGCCCAGTCCTGACAAAACTGGTGTAATTGATCCAGGTTTGTAGGACGCCTTGCTCGCACTTTCTTTTTCAGCTTTGCCCATAAATTTTCAATAGGATTGACATCAAGGCTTTGTGATGGCCACTCCAAAACATTGACTTTGTTATCCTTAAGACACTTTGTTACCATTTTGGCAGTTTGCTTTCAGGTCATTGTCCATTTGGAAGACCCATTTCCACCCAAGCTTTAACTTCCTGACTGATGTCTTGAGATGTTGCTTCAGTATTTTCACAATCTTCTTTTCTCATGATGCCATCTATTTTGTGAAGTGCGCCAGTCCCTCTTGCAGCAAAACAACCCCACAACATGATGTTGCCACCACCATGTTTCACAGTTGGGATGGCTTCTTAAGCTTTCAAGCTTCTTTTTTAATTTCAAACGCAACAATGGTCATTATGTCCAAAAAGTTCTATTTTAGTTTCATCAGACCACAGGACATGTCTCCAAAAATTAAGGTCTTTGTTCCTGTGTGCATTTGCAAACATTAATCTGGCTTTTTTATGTTTCTTTTGGAGTAATGGCTTCTTCCTAGCAGAGTGGCCTTACAGCCCATGTTGATACAGTACTCGTTTCACTGCGGATATTGACAATCTTAACAGCTTCTGCCATCATCTTCACAAGGTCTTTTGCTTTTGTCCTTGGGTTGATATGAACATTTTGGAACAAACCACATTCAACTCTGGGACACAGAACCTGTCTCCTTCCTGAGCGGCATGATGGCTGGACATTCCCATCTTGTTTGTACTTGCATATAATTTTTTGTACAGATGAACGCGGCACCTTCAGGTATCTTGAAATTGTACCCAAGGGTGAGCCAGACTTGTGAAAGTCCACAATTCTCTTCCTGATATCTTGGCTGATTTCTTGAGACTTTCCCATGATGCTACATAAAGAAGCAGTGTTTCAGGTGTGCATTAAATACATCCACAGGTGTGTCTCTAATAACTCAGATGTCGTAAAAAACCCTATTAGAAGCTTCCAAACACATGACATCATCACATGGGCAGTCCAGTATTGTTTAAAGGCATAGTGATCCTAGTGTATGTAAACTTCTGACTAAGCAGTAAGTAATAAAAATGCTTTAAAACATTCTCTCTCTCTCTCTCATTATTCTGGAATTTGGCAAATATTAATAATTATGGTAATCCTAAATGACCTAAATCGGGAAAGGTTTATCCTGATTTCATGTCAGATATTGAGAAAAACATGCATGTGTGTCTTTTTATATAGTGTATGTAAATTTCTGGTTTTAACTGTACATACTAGGATTGGGCCCAGGATGAGAGAATATTATAATATACATATATTTTTTTATCTTGCACCGGGCCCATCGGACTCTAGTTACATCACTGATATTGAGCCTAAAGTCGCCATGTAGCCTTAGACCAAGTATGGCGCACTTATCCTTGGTTATATATTACCTGCCAAACATGATTATTTGTATGTAAGGGGAATATAGCAGTATTCTCTGTGAACAATATGTGACGGGATTACTAATGTGTACAGATGGTGTATCATAACTGAAGCTATTTTTACATACAGTTGCGTTACGTATGTGACGTATATGGAGCATATGGTGCCATCACTAATGTGTTTAGCAAATTAACATACAATTGTAGAGGGGAAAATAAAACACACAACAGAAAACTTCTCTTTTTTTCTCTGAGAGGGTGAAAACAACACAAAGGGAGTTACAGGCACCTAAAGGTTTTTTGCTATAGTGTAAAAAATACATATACAACTTTTGATGATGTGGCCTTGGCCTGGCTTCAGATGCCAAATGATCAGTCTGATGGGAAATCAGATGGCACCCTTGTTCTAAAATGCAGTGTATTACTACTCTGAGTCATCTGATGAAGGCTCCATTCCTGGCAGCTGAGATGTGTAATGATGTACGTTGTTATATATGTACCACAAACTTCACACTTCCAAAAAATTTCTGTGAATCAAAGGCTGACATTCTCCGACAGCACCCAAAATCGGTCTCATTGTTCCCATGTACACCTATTACATGAAGGTATAATTTATTGGTATCATATATGGACTCACTATTTATTATATGGATATGACTGCATTAATTAAAAGGAACCTGTCATGTCACCAAACACTATTAACCTGTAGATATACGGCAAATCTGCATATTAGTGCCGTTACAATGCTGTACCGCACTGCACTAAGAGAGTGGCTACTGGGAGAAAATGAACTACGTTCTTAATGAGAGCCGCCGGCTTTCAGTCACAGAGGCGTGCTGGGCACAGCTATAGTCATCACTCAGTACACAGTGAGGGACGGCTGTAAGCACGCGGCCTAGCACTGACTGACAGCCGGCTCTGGGCATACTTACGGCTGCTGCCAACATTGACTTGAGCAATGACTGAAAGTCAGCGGCTTCCAGGAAGAATAAAGTTCATTTTCTCCAGGCAGCCGTGTTTTCAAACTAGATTTTTTTCTGAAATGCCGGTGCATACTGGAAAAAAAAAAAATCACATCGGTCTGCAATCGCACAGCCAGGCTCTAAATCATGTGGCCCATGGTTCAAGTAGAATTATCCCAAGGATGGGTTCCATTTACAAATCTGCACATTATATGCACCTGATGAAAAAGCAGTCTCATTTGACCATTTTGATGCCAAAAAAGGTGAATTTACAGAGACATGTTGAAATATTTCCCTTACCATTTCCTTAAATGCATTTTCAAGAGCTCCAATGATGAGACACTCGTGGGGAATTTTTTTTTCTGTAAAGAATCGTGTCTGAGGTGTGCTGGGCGAGCCTGGTGCACCAGCAGCCCCACGTAACGATGCAGCCCTCGTTAGAGTTCGATTATTGCTGGATGTTGTTTCTGGATCTTCCCCTAGACACGTGGGAGGCAAAACTGCAGAGTTCTTCAGGATGTCTACAACGTCCTGTAGTTGTTCTGTGATGTGGTGATGAAGAAGTTTAGAAGCCACCACTGCAGCTCCCGCTCCTGCATGTCCATCAAACAGTGCCCAGTACTGAAAGGTGATTCCATCAACCTCCTGGACGAGAGAACAAGAAAGAAGTATGAGAATATAAAATATTTTGACACCGAATTAGTTATCTAGCATCTTAAGAAAAAATTTGCACCCTTTTCTGTTCTCCGCTGATCCAGAGCAGATGCTCCGGTGGTTCTTCCTTGCAGACTGTCTATGCTTCTGCACTGGGTCAGCAGGAAATGAAATAGGTGACCGGCTCACTTTTTTTCTTTTTTTACAGCTTCTTACTTTAATGTTTTTAAACCAAAACAACTCCTTTGAAGATACATAAAACTTATCACTGTGCTTCCACATCCAAAATAGTCCTATCCTTCAGAATACCTTAGCCACTCAACAGTTTGAGTTGTTTCTGCTTTTCTTTTCAAAGCAATGCTCACTGAGAAGAAATGCTGTTTCCTCTACAGGAGAACTTTCTGGACTTTTAGCTTTAGGTCACGTGCACACGTTGGGTATTTGGTGCGATTTTTACCTCAGTATTTGTAAGCCAAAAGAAGGAGTGGAAAAGTATAATAGAAACACGTCACCACTTCTGTATTTATCACCCACTCCTGGTTTTGGCTTATGGATACTGATGTGAAATACTGACCTAATACTGAAAGTGTGAACGTGGCCTTACACTGTAGTCATAGCCAAGAAAAAAAAAAAACCTATGGTTTTCACATAAAAATAGAGAGGTTAACAAAGTCATTTAGTTACATACATTCAGAATTATATACAGTTTACCCAAACTGAACAGAAGAAGGTTTACTTTAGATGTTGCAGGTATTAAAAGGGTTTTTGGGCACAAGAAAAAAAATAAACAAAAGATGATCCAGTCACTGTAATGAGTTTCCAAACCCCATTACATTTTATTTTAGCGTGCAGCCATCCTTGTGGTCTGTTATGGTTTAAAGACTAAACTTTGCGATTGCCTCCTTGGAAATGTAGTCTAGAGACGCTAAAGGAGAGCAATGTGCTCTGTCTTCTCTGCCAGCCCTATTCCTGCTCTACAGCTCACACACTCGCATTCTCAGCACCTTCCCACTCCAGCTACAAAGCACCACCCAGAGACTCCTATACAGTCTCAAGATGATTAAATTGCTGCGTACAGTTTCTCTTTTCTAACATTTCTGACTTCACCTAGTATGTGCTATCCTGACACTTTCCAGACAATGTAACAGGTTCTCACACTGGCAGCACTTCAGTAGTGAGATATATAATATATACCTTTATGATAATGCACTCTAGCACTCTCAAACAAACATCCAGCGCAATCCACTCGCCCAAAATCACTAATTGATAAGATTGTATGTTCACTGTGGAATCTGCACTCCCTCACTGTAAACCGTGTCAAACGGTAATTAGCCACGCCCCCTATGACATCACTGCCTCCTGCATGCAGAGCTGTGTGACTTACAGGCTGCAACCCATTCATAGCAGACAGGAAATCTCTGTACTCTTGAAGGACTGGAGCAGGAAGTGACGAGCTGGAGGTCACAAGACTGCAAGCCACAGCTCAGGAACAGAGCAGAATTTTAACAGCAACTAAATTATGAAATTTCTTAATTTTACCTAGACATTACAAGGTTTTTAAAAAATGTGCGTGGCTGGAAAACCCCTTTAAACAAACCTACATGTCACGCAGCAGTGTTAGCTTAACATCAATGTAAAGCATGGCTGCTCATTTACGTTGGGGTACTGGAGTGTCCATCTTACTACAAATATTCTGTGGCACGAGCATAATGTGCTCTCTGAATGCTACAGCCTTACATTGGTTACATTGGTCGGCAGAACGGTTAATAACCAGATTGAAAATTATTATTGATATTGGCACAATCCTGCACTAGAATGTTACATATACATTAATA
>VIAB01001716.1:81997-92128 GCA_009801035.1 Oophaga pumilio | reverse complement strand
GGAAAGGCACACACCTGTCTATATAAGAACTCACAGCTCACAGTACATGTCAGACCAAATGAGAACCATGAGGTCAGAGGAACTGGCCAAGGAGCTCAGAGACAGAATTGTGGCAAGGTACAGATCTGGCCAATGTTACAAAAGAATTTCTGCAGTACTCAAGGTTTCTAAGAGCACAGCGACCTCCATAATCCTTAAATGAAAGAAGTTTCGGACCACCAGAAGTCTTCCTAGACCTGGCCGTCCAGCCAAACTGAGCAATCGTGGGAGAAGAGCCTTGGTGAGAGAGGTAAAGAAGAACCCCAAGATAACTGTGTCTGAGCTCCAGAGATAAAGTAGGGAGATGGGATAAAATTCCACAAACTCAACTATCACTGAAGCCCTCCACCAGTCAGGCCTTTATGGTAGAATGGCCCGACGAAAGCCTCTCCTCAGTGCAGTACATATGAAAGCCTGCATAGAGTTTGCTAAAAAAAACACATGAAGGACTCCTAGACTGTGAGAAATAAGATTCTCTGGTCTGATGAGATGAAGATAGAACTTTTTGGTGATAATTCCAAGCAGTATTTGTGGAGAAAACCAGGCACTGCTCATCACCTGCCCAATACAATCCCTACAGTGAAACATGGTGGTGGCAGCATCATGCTATGGGGATGTTTTTCAGCTGCAGGGACAGGACGACTAGTTGCCATTGAAGGAAACATGAAAGTGGCCAAGCACAGAGATATCCTGGATGAAAACCTCTTCCAGAGTGTTCTGGACCTCAGACTTGGCCGACGGTTCACCTTCCAACAAGACAATGACCATAAGCACACAGCTAAAATAACAAAGGAGTGGCTTCAGAACATCTCTATGACCATTCTTGACTGGCCCAACCAGAGATCTAACCTAAACCCAATTGAGCATCTCTGGAGAGACCTGAAAATGGCTGTCCACCAACATTCACCATCCAACCTGACGGAACTGGAGAGGATCTGCAAGGAAGAATGGCAGACGATCCACAAATCCAGGTGTGAAAAACTTGTTGCATCATTCTGAAGAAGACTCATGGCTGTACTAGCTCAAAAGGGTGCTTTTACTCATTACTGAGCAAAGGATCTGAATACTTATGACCATGTGATATTTCAGTTTTTCTTTTTTAATAAATTTGCAAAAATAATTTCTACATTTCTGTTCTTTTTCCAGTCAAGATGGAGTGCAGAGTGTACATTAATGAGAAAAAAAAGCACTTTTTTAAATTTACCAAATGGCTGCAATGAAACAAAGAATGAAAAATTTAAAGGGGTCTGAATACTTTCTGTACCCACTGTACAGTTGACGGAGGTATGCTGTTCTTCCCAGCAAGTGAGCACATCCAGCCCCTGCTAAGGATGGACCAGCCATACAAAAGTACGGACAACCCCTTTAACAGGTTAACAGTACCTCCAAAAGCCAGTAATAGGTTCAAAAGCAGTATACTATCACAGCTAAGCTTTTTAGTCCTTTAAAAAATAAAAAAAAATAAAAAAAACAACTTGCTGATTTCGTGCTAACAGACCAGACCTCTCATAGACTGATCTAGTGCTAATACTCTCTTCCAACTGTCCCCTACTTTTTGCTAAAATATGCAATACTTATGCTAGGTTACCAAAAAGTAGAGCACAGGTGGATGAGAGTTTTGACTTTACTACTGCTTCATCTATGGCTTCGTATTCTTGGAGAAAGGCCATATGGCCAATTTGTCCCTACATTATTTTGCTAAATTTTTTGCTTTTTAACCTGATGGAAAGAAGAAAAGATGAATTTCTAACCGCTCAATGATGCCTTTTACCCTTCAATATTATGACTTCATGGAGAACCGGTCACTTTATTCCCACTGCTCTTTTGAGTATTCTGGTTTTTTTTTAAATCTGGCAAGTGATAGCAGCAATATGGGCTTTTATATTTAGAGTGAACTTTCCGGTCTTCGCAAAAGGGATGTTGCTTACAGCGTAATTATGCAGAGTAGCCAAAAAAACAGCCCTCCTGCCCTCCCCCCGGTCAGAGAATTCTGTTAACTAAACCTCCTTGGTAAAGTCCATAAAAATTAGCATTGAATAAAAAGGCCCATAGATCGGGAACTGGCAAAGTTTAAAAAAAAAAAAAAAAAACCGCACACAAAAATCAAGGGAACAGCTAGAATAAAATAAGAGCAAAAACAGGCCACTTACCGTGCCTTCCTTCAGTTGTAAGCCTTCTCCATTTGGCAGCGAGGATCTTCGCTTGTTTGTGGAGATCTTGTTGGGAGTGGACTGCACTCCACTTTTCTTCTTCACAAACATAACTTCACAGCTGGCCTGATCTTCGTTGTGCGTGCTCTTCCCTGCATTTATCACCCTGTACAAAAGAGAGAAACAAGAACATAAATGGATGAAAGTGGGCACAAAGAAATATAGAGTACAGGTTAATTTACACTGAAATATGAGCATACGCCGACCCCCGCGGCCATTTTCCTGGAGGCCACCGCATCGCAGCAATGGATGTGGGGGACCTCTGGGCTTTCAAAAAATGCCGGCGGAGCCCACCGCACCACAGAGCACCACCGCCGCACCAGCCTGGGATGGGATTTCCCGGAGGCCACCGCACCTACCTGTGATGGGAGTAATATCGCCGGACCACCGAACACTCCCTGTGACCACGCTCCTCCAGTGCTGCCAATCCCCCCCGGTAAGCTGAATTTGGACTGTAAGACAGACCCCCATTTGACACATTAATTTTTTTTCCCTATTTTCCTTCTGAAAATTTGGGGTGTGTCTTATAGTCCAAAAAATATGGTAAATGCCTGAGAATCCACTAAACAGACAAAACCTAAGATGGAAAGAAAATGAACATATACCCTACTGTATGAAAGTAAAAAGCAATAGTGCACATATAAGTAACAGAGTACTTAGTACTTGGTAAACAATGTTTTTGATCAATAAAAGCGTAAAAGCCATCCTACTAATGCCAAGGTGATTCCATTGTCGAATGTTGATCAACACTTCTCTATCTGGCACTCTGATGGACAAGTCCAAGTTTGGCGAATGGTAGAAAAACATTACAGTTGGCACAATGCATTCAGACAGGTAAAGTATGTTGGTATACAGAAAACAGCGTATGCATGACTAAAGTAGGTTCCCACACCGTGTACAGATAGAAAAATAAACCTGGCACTCAACTTGTAATGAAGTTCTTTTGTGGCTTTTAGTGCAGCAGAAGTAGTAAATACATAAACTTTTGGCCACAAGCGGCCTTCTTAGGCTACATGCTGCCAAGAAGAAAATAGATATGTGGTAGGAGTTAATAAGTAGATATGCTGTGTCACGCATCCGGAATGTGTAACTGTTAAGGCATAGGGGTCCAGCCGGTGTAACCGGTATGACTAGATGTCCCAGAGGTACGGTGGTACTAGAGGTGGACCTGCACGACACGCTGTATCCCTGGGCTATCCAATCATACCGGTTACACCGACTGGACCCCCATGCCTTAACAGATGCGTGACACAGCATATCTACTTATCAACTCCTACCACATATCTATTTTCTTCTTGGCAGCATGTAACTGAAGAAGGCCCCTTGTGGCCGAAACATTTATGTATTTACTACTTCTGCTGTATTAAAAACCATAAAAGAACTTCATTACAAGTTGAGTGCCAGGTTTATTTTTCTGTAAGTAAAGTTTGTTGGGGAAGGGAAATTCTTTTTTTTTTTTCAGGTGTTGGCCTAGACACCTTAGTCCCAGTGAAGGGAAATCTTAATACTTCAGCATACGAAGACATTTTGGACATTTTGTAGGATTCCAACTTCGTGATGACAGTCTGGAGAAGGCCCTTTTCTGTTCCACCATGACTGTGCCTCACTGCACAAAACAAGGCCCATAAAGGTATGGTTTAGAAGTTTGGTGTGGAAGAACTTGACTGGCCAGCATAGGTCTTTGACCTCAACCTCATTGAACAATTTTGGGATAAACTGAAATGGATTTTCGACAAGAGGGTCTGGCAAACAATCTCTGTGTCTGACCTCACAAACGAAATTCTGGATGAATGGGTAAAAATACCAGTAAAACATACTCCAAATGGAGAAAGCCGTCCCTGAAGAGTGCGAGCTGTTGGAACTGTAAAGAAGGAAGAAACACCTTAGTATACTCCTATGGATTTTCTGTGCTTGAAGAGAGTGTTCATTAGTGAGTATGAGGACTAGTGTACAGTGTTGAACAATAGCACAAAAAAGTAACAACGCGCTTTCAATAATTTAGCAAAAAGAAAAAAAGGCTAAATGCAAGATAATGTGAAATTGACATTTAGTATTGTTGAGAAGCTTTCATACATAAAAGGGAAGTGACAAAATAGTCTGATTCTGCTGTACCAGAAGGCAGGCTCAGTTGGTGGGAAAGGTTGGCAAACACTTTCCAAAGCAAGTCACACGTTGCGCACATTAACCCTAATGTACTGTTAGGGTCTATTTGACCTGAAAAAAATTTTGCTAAGCTGCAGATTATTTATTATGACGATCTGCAAATCTTGATTAGGAGAGTTTGTTTATGGATAGATGTTGTTATTATGAGTGTTTTTATATTATTTTAACTCTTTTGGTATGAAATATTAATTGCTTCATATGAACTGTTCGATAATGTTTTATACAGAACTCCCACCATATTTTCAGTCACAAACAATTTATAATATCATTGTGGATTGTTTATTGCATCTACTATTGTTTATTGATCGTTTCTGCCAGTCTGTACGCTTGATACATTCGCAAGTTACTGCAGATGGATGGGCTTTGAGTGCAGGTCTGTGCAAGTCTGTTTCGCTGTAGTAAATAAGCTCTTATTGAGGCTACACTGGTTAGTATTTGCTGCAATTTTATTATTATTGTTGTTTATTTATATAGTGCTATTTTATTCCACAACGCTTGATTTCACCCCGTAAAAGTCGCGAGTGTCCAATATTTGTACAGTTGGATAAAAATGTGGCAAAGGCATCCATTGAGTGAAGCTGAATTGTGAAAGCTTGCCAACGCCTCAGATTCTGAAGACGACATCCAACTGGAGAAAGTGTCTGAAGATGAGGACCACATAAGTGGCGGGGAAAATGATCACTAGAATGCTGATTCTGAAGTTGAATCTGATGAGGCACGATACCCAGACAACTACCGTATTTTCCAGACGACTTTTTAACCCCAGAAAATCCTCTGGAAAGTTGGGGGTCGTCTTGTACGCCGGGTATCGTCTTATAGGGCGGTGCGGAGGAGTGGTCCCAATGACAAGGTGAGGGGGCGTCCCACAGGGAAGGTGTATATGAAGTACCATTACCTCCTTGCGGTGTTCTGTGCGCCTGTCTGTGCTTGGAGGGGCGGCGGCGGCTCTTGATCAGCATTGGGGGCTCAGCCGGCGGCTCCTTATGCAGCGTTGGGGGTCTCCGCCGGCATTTCCTCAGAGCCCGGAGGCCACAGCAGCTCCATTGCTGCGATGCGGTGGCCTCCGGCAAAATGACCGCTGGTGCTCAGATTCAGATCTCGTTCCGAGATCTCGGAAGACGAGATCTCGTTGCCGAGATCTGTATCTGAGCATGCGCCGCCCACCAGCGGCCATTTTGCCGGAGGCCACCGCATCGCAGCAATGGAGCTGCTGTGGCCTCCGGGCTCTGAGGAAATGCCGGCGGAGACCCCCAACGCTGCATAAGGAGCCGCCGGCCGAGCCACCAATGCTGATCAAGAGCCGCCGGCTGAGTTGCCAATGCTGATCAAGAGCCGCCGCCGCCCCTCCAAGCGCAGACAGCCGCACAGAACACCGCAAGGAGGTAATGGTACTTCATATACACCTTCCCTGTGGGACGCCCCCCTCACCTTGTCATTGGGACCACTCCTCCGCACCGCCCTATAAGACGACACTCGGCGTATAAGAAGACCCCCCCACTTTTAAGAAGATTTTATATTTTGACTGGAAAAGTTGGGGGGTCGTCTTATACACCGGAAAATACGGTAGTCAGATGCAAGAAGTTCAGTCCAAATACAAAAATGTAATTTGGAACTTGCAGCCTTCTGCACAGGCAGGAAAATTCTCCTCTGCTAACATTAGATAATTCTCTACTAGCTGCTATTAGAGAAGTTTGGGATAAATGGATAGAGATTCTTCCAAAATTATACAATACTGGTGGAAATGTCACTGTGGATGAACAACTTGTGGAATTACGAGGTAGGTGCCCATTCATACAATATATAATGTTAGGCAGTGACCGGGGTCATATGCGAGGGTCGCTATGTGTCCCCCAGGATGTGCAAAGAAGCATATTGAGGCCACGGGAGCGCATTGTAGTCACAGGCATAGCTGTGATTGCAATGCAGAATAAAAGTGAGTGTTGGTCTTTGGCAAGCTATCTGTTCGAGGCAGATTTAGGAAAACCTGCCATGAGCTTTTATTTTTTAAACAAACTACAGGAAGGTAGTGGGGCGGTCCATTTTCTCCCCCCAGCCGGGTTTTCCATGTGGCCTACGGCCACAGGTTGATAGTAAAAACCACTCCAACAGAGGGTTGGGTGTCAGTGTGGAGTTTGCAAGATGCAGAGCAGACGGCTCTGCAAAAGCTCAACCTGTGTGAGGGAACACAGAGCCAAGCGGAGCAAACTCCTGGCACCCCACAGCGTAATACAGTGGAGCAGTCAACCTTCGCTACCGGACGCATTTACGGACTGTCTTGTTTTCCAAATGCGATCTGGAGGATCCCGTTTGTTTTGTTTGTAAGTTTTTGGACATTTAAATTACGTTTACTTTGAACTTTCCTGAGTCACTGCCTCACCACTGCACAGTGAGGACACCGCTGCACTACAATACCGAGTAAGCCAGCAAAGTAAAGCGTCAAGATATGGACACTTTGTGACAGCAGCAGTTCACACTTTCTAAACGCTCAGGTATATACAGGAAAAAAGCCTGTAGAAAAACCCTGAAAAGTATCAGGGAACGCGAGTCATTTCAGATTTGGCATATGGACTAAGAGGACAAAATGTGAAATGTGAGAACTTTTTTATGTCGCACAATCTGGGGCACCTGTTGCTAAAACGAAAACTTACAATGGTGGGCACTGTAAGAAAAAGCAAGCCTGAACTGCTGCAAGGTGTCATTGGTAAAAGATGTTCATAGTATATCGTTTTCTTTTCTGGAGATACGACAGTGGTATCTTACATTCCCCCAAATAAACAAACCGGTCATTCTGATGAGCACGATGCACAACGGCAATGCAGTAAGCAGCCGTCATGACAAAAAGCCACATATATTATAGTGCCACCAAAGGGGCAGTTGATACATGAGATCTACTAATAGCTTAGTACACAAGCAGACGCAAAACCAATTGGTGGCCAATGATTTTATTTTATAACCTATATATTGGCATACCATGCATTTGTTTTACAGCGTGAAATAAACCCAGATTGGAACGCCAATAAACTGCATAAACAGACTCTTTGTGGAAGAATTTGGGAAGTCACTTGTTATGCCATCTACTTTAGAAAAAAAAAAGCCCAAAGTGAAGGAGCAACAGCCATCGTAAACTGGATCCAGCAGATTGATCAACGGCCTACACCAGCACTTTATAAAAGTCTAAAAAGCCACTCAAATAACACGCTTAGAATAGCCAAATGTCAAAATTAACAGACTTTAATAGGTCATTGTGACCCAAACAGTCCAAGTGTGTGAACAAAACAGCAGGGTTAAAAGGGGTGGTCTCATCTTGTTAAATGGCTAAAATTGCAAAGTGCTTTTAAACTACGCACCAATTTACCACTTATTAAAAATCCTCTAATCAAGAATGGATATATTTTTAATTGTATATTGTACTGCTATCAAAGGTGGCAGATTTACTAGGAAAGAAATGCACTTGCAAGCTCTATGCTTTAGGCTGAGGCTGCTTGGATCGCTTTATCAGCCAGCGTCTGTGCCTCTGCGCACCTTCCATGCTGCAGAGGCAAACCAGTCTCTGATGGGGCTCGCGGAGACGACCGTAGTTATGGATCACACTCGGACCAATGTTATTCAATGAGGCAGTGCACGTCCGATTTGCCTCCAATAATCAGATGGCACTCCCACTCATGTCTATGGAAAACGTCAGACCACACTTGGGTGACATCCAAGTGCCTCAAATTTTCACAGGCAGACTGAATGGAGAAGATAAAATAACTTTTCTTCACATCCAAGGAAAACGGATGCTAGTCTGATCAGAGAGTGATTAGCATATATTGGCCCGTGTTTCTGAGAACAACATATGGTTGCCTGCATCTGCCATTAGCAGTATCGGAGACAACATATTTAAAGAGGTTGTCCACTATTTTAATCATTGACGACCTATCCTTAGGAAAGGTGTCTACTCGGTCAGAGACCAACACACGACACTCACGCCAAGGTATTCTGGGCCAAAAATGTTCAATTGTAAAGTTGCTCCATCTTCTGATAGCAATAAATCAGGATCCACAAAATATTCTATAAACTCCAGCGATGTTACTTAAAGCAGCACAAATATTCCACAACACTTGCAGTATACACCTTGCAGAAGCTGTCAGCAGCACTCAGGCCACTTTCACAATGCAGTATTTTGGTCATAGACCAAATCTAGGAATTACTGCAAGAAAGAGAACAGATTGTTCTATTCCAGGTTTAGCTTACCCATATTGGCGTAAAACACAAAAGGGCCCAATTCAGTATTGCATTTGAGCCTTATTTTTTTGTCTAGTTTTTGGTATTTTTCAGTTTTTCATTTGATTACTTTGCATTCAAAACCAGTGTAGAGGCCAATCCCCGCACTCTGAGGGGGCCCACCAGGAGCTACGCTGCTGCAACTGTATTGGCGTGCAAAGCGCACCTATACAGTTACACTCTGCGGCAGAAGAGGGACAATCGATCTCCCTGCTCTGTCCAATGGCCGCTTATGGGGCCCCTGAGTAGGCGGGAGGGCCGGATGCCAGCAGTGGGCCCCCCTCCTGCCCGTCATCGCAAGTTCAAATTTATCGGCTGGATGTAGGTAGAGTTGACCGCATTGATGAGAGTGGGAGCGTCACACGCCCTCTCCCATCATCCCCCTCTCAGCGTCTGACGTCACCGACGCAGACACTGGCGCGATGATATCATTACCTGGCGCCAGCTGTCTGGAGATGTGCAGGAGCTCCGAGCAACAAGGAGGAGAGTATTGTATTTTTTTATGGGGTGCATTATACAATATAGTCTGCCTACGGGGATGCATTATACTAGAGAGTCTGCCTATGGGGAGGTGCATTATACTACACTGCTCAAAAAATAGGAACACTTAACAGAATATAACTCCAAGTAAATCAAACTTCTGTGAAATCAAACTGCCCACTTAGGAAGCAACACTGATTGACAATCAATTTCACATGCTGTTGTGCAAATGGAATTAAACAGATGGAAATTATTGGCAATTATGAAGACACACAATAAAGGAGTGGTTCTGCAGGTGGGGACCACAGACCACATCTCAGTACCAATGCTTTCTGGCTGATGTTTTGGTCACTTTTGAAAGTTGGTTGTGCTTTCACACTCGTGGTAGCATGAGACGGACTCTACAACCCAAACAAGTTGGTCAGATAGTGCAGCTCATCCAGGATGGCACGTCAATGCGAGCTGTGGCAAGAAGGTTTGCTTTGTCAGCGTAGTGTCCAGAGGCTGGAGGCGCTACCAGGAGACAGGCAAGTACACCAGGAGACGTGGAGGGGGCTGCAGGAGGTCAACAACCCAGCAGCAGGACCGCTACCTCTGTCTTCGTGCAAGGAGGAACAGGAGGAGCACTGCCAGAGCCCTGCAAAATGACCTCCAGCAGGCCACAAATGTGCATGTGTCTGCACAAACGGTTAGAAACCGACTCTAAGAGGATGGTCTGAGTGCCCAACGTCCACAGATGGGGGTTGTGCTTACAGCCCAACACCGTGCAGGAAGCTTGGCATTTGCCACAGAACACCAGGATTGGCAAATTTGCCACTGGCGCCCTTGTGCTCTTCACAGATGAAAGCAGGTTCACTCTGAGCACATGTGACAGACGTAACAGAGTCCGAAGACGCCGTGGAGAGCGATCTGCTGCCTGCAACATCCTTAGATTGGCCGGTTTGGCAGTGGGTCAGTAATGGTGTGGGGTGGCATT
>VIAB01001716.1:57010-67761 GCA_009801035.1 Oophaga pumilio | reverse complement strand
ATATGTATGTGTCACAATGACATGTATATATATATATATATATTTCTCATGATTGCTTTCCTCTAAAGGAAGTTTGTAAAGTTTAAATTATGTTATAGCATAGGGAAAGGTGCTCTACATAGAGCTATGCTTAAGAAGAAGCCACCAAAATGGGCAGAGCTTGGGGCGTGGTGCCAAAGCTTGTCTAATTCATGATGCACGGCAGTGTTCCTTATGCCAGAAATCTAAGTAAGATTTGCTGCAAGGCACGCACACTAATATTCATCTCCAGCACACCCCACACTGGTCTTGATGAATCTGGTCCTAATATTTGTATTACCGTAGTTTAAAATAAAAGATGGTATTTTTCTTATGTTATGCTGTGCTTACGTTGTCATTTTACCCTTTTATTACATTGTAATGCTAGAAGTTCTTAATGGATTAAATCATTGGAGCATGAAATATTCTACAGCAAATATTTCAATGAATGTACATCGCTGTATGAGTCGATTTGCCAATGGGGGGCAGGCTACTGTGCGCTTTAGTGAGGATTCTCATATTTTTCATCCCATGAAAGGCGATGACGAGTGTTTGCTCTTTTTGAACATGCAAGCTAGCCAGTTCACATTATCTGCAGTGAGTATAGACATTAGTAGGCAGTAATCCAAATTTCTTTAGTCCATCCCTGAGAATATGAAACATTATCTATAATGGGAAAACACAACTATCCCTAATGCTATTGACCTGTCTCCCATAAACCGTATCCCCAGTTTACACGGGGCGATTTGCTGCTAAGGGCTCATACTCACTGGTGCCGAAAACGGATGATATTCAGGCGAAAAAAAATCGGATTCAAATCTGACCAATGTTATTCAATAGGTGAGTTCTCATTTGCTATTTTTTTTCTCATCAGAAATTGGTGTGAGAAAAAAATCGCAGCATGCTGCGATTTGATGCGATTTTGGCATGATAATCGCCAATGCAAGTCAATGGGTGCGAGAAATCATCGCACAGCACTCGCACCATGCAAGTGCTGTCCGATTTATGCGCACCAGTCTCCTTTGAAAAGCCGGCAATTCATCCCCGGCTATACTGTAAAATCACACTGACAGCTCACAAAACACTAGATACATACACATAGAATACATATATATATAACTAGGTTTTTGAGTTCAATGATTTTTTTTTTTTAATTTGGCGATATATTTTTTTTCACAAATTTTTAGTTTATAAAGCCCCAATTTTAAAATTGCAAAGTTACCAATTTTTTTTTTTTTTTTTAAAAACAGACTAACATTTCTCAGGAAACACATGAACATTAGCCACACTGAACAGACTCAGGTCCAACTTTTGTACTGAGGAATCTAAGGAGTATGTGAAAAAGATCACTAGATCACTTTCAGAGAGCAGGGTCATTGGCGACACTGCAGATTGTGAATGGTAGATTCTCAGTTATCAGCGGTGTACAAAGGTGTTATCGGTCATAGTAGTCCTGCCTTTGATAAGGAGCCTACAGTAAATACTTCCTGGAAGGACAGAGTCTAAAATAGCCACAGTGGCCAGTGTAAAAATTGCAAGTTTACAAATTTTGCTTTTTAATAAGTGATATGAAATAAAAAAAAAAGTTGCCAAAAAGTACAAAAAAAAACCCACACAAACAAAAACCATGTAAAACACAAACACCTGACTTAAACAAGAAGTCATTTTTTTATTATATTTTTGATTATAGCTCTCCTTTAAATTAGTAATCGGATACAAAAACATATAAAGCTTAAAAACACGAGATAAGAAATTGTTCAGTAATTTTGTACAACTTGTGCTTCTAACATCACGATACATGTGCAGAAATTACAGCTGCTGGTAATGTCAGAAGCCAGCTGCCATATTACCAACACCTAGTGAATGAAATTAGCCTCGCTCCCTCCAGATACGTTGTCAGTGTGGTCATGAACAGCAGCTGAAAGCAGTTTGTTAATGGTCATGTGGTAAACGGTTTAGCTGCAAAACCACATGAGGCCATTAACAAGGAAGCTGCTTTAAGTTTTACTTAACCACAAGAATACCCAGCTTTATTAAAGGGTTTTTTCCAGGACTATTTTATTTGTTTCCTTATTGGGCTAAGAACTGACAGGCAGGGAGTTACTAACTACCTGCCTATTCTGCCTACCGCCAACTCAAAGTGATCACAGACTGCTCCTGCTGGCGATTCTGCTGCTTCAAGTCAATAGGGCAGCTTTCGCTCATCCACTCAGATCAGTGAATAGTGTCACTGGTGATGTCATGCTGATTGACAGATGGAGCCCCGCAGTCATACAGCAATGAGCTGCCTGTCAATCAGCATGACATCACCAGACTCCCCATCAACAGGCCAGAGAGGAAGAGAAGCAGCAGCCCTGTTGATAGGACATCACCAAAAACCAGAGATTCTCTGGCCGGAGTGCTCACAGAGCTGCCAGAGATTGGTACAAACTATCTGCCTGTGAGTTCTTAGCCCAAGAGCAAAAGAATAAAATAGTCCCGGATAAAATCCTTGAAGAACAACGAGTGTTATTACCACGTGCAAACAAACTTTTCTCCTGAGAACTTTCTGAGCATTAACTGGGCTGTTAAAACAATAGAACATAATCCTAAAGCACTGCTCACATCACCTACAAGTCAAATATATCCATTGGGCCTCATTTATCCAATAGATACCCAAAAGAGAGTACACTAAGCTATAGCAAAAAAAATGTACTGTATACAAAAAAATAAAATAATAAAGTACTTATAACAATCAAGGCAATTCTGCATAACCTAAAATATTAAAATGATAAATCAAGGGAAAAGATTACATTTTGCAAAAATAAATATGTTTACAAAGATGCAACAAATAATAAACTAAACCCTGTAACAGAAAATGTGTTATTAAAGAAAATGTGTTATTAAATCGCACTGGGAGCAAAAGACCTTCACGGTAGAAAGCACATTCACAGCCGCTTAATTTCTTGTGAGGTAGGGTCACTCTGCATGAGTGTGGATCTAACCGAGATGACAGCGACATAGTCCAAACTGTTCCAAGTCCTAGATTCTGTGGCCTTTTAGAACATGCAGATGCAATTATGCAAAATAATCAAAACGACAAAGAAAATAACAGATGCACCGCTAAATTACAAAGGAATGCGTCAGTATGGCTCAGCCATCATGTGCTGATGTGTTTACATACTATGTTCTCAAGACTAGAGAGAATATAAAAATTATCAGAATATGAATAACCGCAATTGGTTTGGAACCAGATCAACAAAGTAACACTGATTTGGGTATTTTCCAGCCTATGGATCATTTAGCTATGAGTCTATAAAAATCCCTTTTAAAAACAATTCAGCTGTAGCTTTCAAAACTGCCTTTAAGAAATAAGAGCTAAAACCCAATTTTTTATTTTTATTTTACCAGAAACTGTTACATTTATGATCAGAATAAATAGCATAATCTCAAAGCAGCCCTGACTGTATAGATATAGCATGTCAGCAGTATCTGAACAGGTTCACACTGGGCACTATGGGCAATAATTGGCATTAACAAGTAATTGATGCAAAAGGAGCCCGGACCAAGTATTGAGTGCATTTACTGAACATAACTTTCAGTAGGCCAATATTTCTCATTTTAAAATAATTTTTTCAAGCTGGTGTTATGAAGTAGGTATTCTAATTTACTGAGATAATGACTTTTGGGCTTTCATTGGCTGCAAGCCATAATCATCAACATTAACAGAAATAAACACTTGAAATAGATCACTCTGTTTGTATTGACTCTATATAATATATGAGATTACATTTTTGTATTGAAGAACTGAAATAAATTAACTTTTTGATGATATTCTAATTTTGTGAGAAGCACCTATATATGCATCAGACTCAATGTCTCCTATGTGATGTATATACGGCAGTCTCCGTGTCATCTATGCGATTCATACTTTAGACGTCTCAGTTCTTGAGTTCACTAAACAATAATGCGCAGTGAATTTCCCACTGTGAGGATATACAGCTGTAAATTGTTCTGAAAACTGTTGCAAATTAAAAAAAAAAAAAAACTCATTGCAAAAAGCCGCCAGTGTTCCAGATCGACCCAAACCTGTAAAAGCAGTTACGAGTAGTAACATCATTGGTGTGGCTGTGAGGTTAGGTGGCACAGAGAAGTAGATCCAGCAATTATATTAGGTGGGAGTTAGTTGTTTGACCAGGGTAATTTAAGGTGATCAGTTTTAACAGCCTGCAAATAGGGTTAGAAATATACAAATAGCCCTTGGCTGGAAAAAAGGTTCCCCACCCCTGGTTTAGGGCATAAAGATATTATAAAGAGGGAGGACCAGTTGATTTATTGTCACAAGGAGAAGTTATAAATTAAAAGGGCTGTCTGACTACAAAAATGTATCTGTTAAAAAGTGCATATACATGTATGTATTTTATGACTGGTGCAGGGGCGTAATTCCTATTCTGACAGTATGTAGCCATCTTGCTACTTATATGGGTTTTTCAGGCTTGAGACAAAAGTCTACAACCAATCCATATGACTGCAGAATCGTGAGTGCGAGTTAGTCCTGGTGCAATTTCAGTAGTTGCAGTCACATGCCAACTAGCTATCCAGCTTCTCGCAATTCTCTTCTATTGGAAGAAGGCAAACTCCTCTAGTCATCATGTGACTGCAGGTATGGAAATACGCGTACATGTGGTCACGTGACTGCAGACTAGCACCAGGAATATCAGAGAATCGTGACCCTGTATGCACCATGCGCTGTCACAGTGATGGCTGCAAACTTTTCTCCCAAACCTGGACAGCCCTTTTAAGCAAATTTACCAATATTTGTAGTAGACAGCTCTGTTATGCAGTCAGGAGGCTGAAATGCCACTGTAGCTGGGGATAAAATATCAACTCCACTTACAAGAAAAAACGAAAAAATATTGATATGTTAAATTGCACACCCATCCCTCTCCAAAGATCTTTTAAAGATCTTATGTGGTCAGAGTGTATACAGCAAATGAAAAAAATAAAAATAGCAATATGTGAAAAAAAAACAAAAAAAAAAAAACAAAACTCACCGACAGTCAAAATTGACGATTCTAGCCCATTGCTGGCAATGGAACAAGATGCTGCGAGGGAGCGCAAGGAAGGCAAGTAGGATTTTTGTTTATGCTTTTCTCATGGGGGCCATGCATACAAGGATAGGGATGAGATGGCCATGCATACCAGGATGGGAATGAGGGAGCCATGCATACCAGGATGAGGATGAGGGAGCCATGCATACAAGAATAGGGATGAGGGGGCCATGCATATCAGGATAGGGATGAGGAACCATGCATACCAGGATAGGGATGAGGAGCCATGCATACCATGATAGGGATAATGGGACAATGTATACTCGGGTTATACTAGAGTCAAAAAGTTTTCCCACTTTTTCGTGGCAAAATTAGGTGCCTCAGCTTATACTCTGGTCACTTATACATGAGTATATACAGTAAATAAATTCATTCAGTGGCCACACACAGTTTTTTTTACTTCATAGTCTTTAACAATTTTAAAAAGACCATCACATCTTCCATATCAATATATTGGTCAACAGAAAGATGAAAATCGTTATACAAATTACAAGCAACCGCATTTCAATATGCCCAGTCAGCCATAGTATTAAAATCCAAACAGATGAAAAGGATAATATTGAGCATCTGGTTATAAAAAGAAGGAAATGAACAGTCAATTCTTGAAGTAGATGTGTTGAGAGCAAGAAAAATGGGCAAGCTACGGACCTGAGCAACTTTGATCAAATTATGATCATTAGATCACTAGGCTGCAGTAGCTGCTACATAAAAGAATGCAAGAATAAATTGTAAAATTGGGGAAGGGCCATGGGTGCCTAGACTTATTGTTGAACATGAAAGGGAAATGCAATGCAATCTGGTCAGATCCTATAGCAGGACTACAAGAGTTTAATCAAAAGTTATATATTGGCTATGATACAAAGATGTGTTCTTGTGATTAACCCTGACCACTAGTCAAAGTGTGTACATTGGACATGCGAGTATTAGAACGTGATCATAAAGCAAAAAAAAAAAAAGTCTCCAATGGTGCCAGCGGTCAACATCATGAAGGTTACCGCAGTTCATCAACCGGAACACAGTTAACAAAGGTTAATGGAGCGGGGGAACAGCTGGCTATGACCAGTAGTAACCTCTATTCCTCAGTGAAGCTGTATCCCAAGCTCAGCTCAGTGTCTCCTGGATTCATGGCTGAGCGGTCGCATCATGACATCACTCAGCCATGCAATCCACATATAGCAGAGCTATATATGTAAGGTTGGAGTCTGTGCCTTGATTTCAATTAAAAGGGTTTTATTCTGGCTGTGTATTCTTTACAATAGGACTATGGGGTTAGTAATGGGGGCGTCTTATTGACGCTTCTCCATTACTGACCGCGGAGCTTGAGGTCACCTGACAATACAAAGGCGACATGCAACCCCCCTCCCCCCAACTATCACCCCACTTGCCACCGCACCAGGGCAAGTGGAATGAGCGAGGCTAAATGCCAGATTTGATAACTAAAGGCTGATGTTTTTAGCCTAGGAGGGAGGCTAATATCGCTGGCCCCTTCCCAGGCTATTAATATCAGCCCACACCTATCTATTTGAACTTTGCTGGTTAGAAATTATAGTGGGAACCTAAGATTCTTTTTTCTCAGGTCCCCATGGCATAAACTAACCAGTAAAGGCTAAGAAAACAGCTGTAAGCTGTTATTAACAGTCTGGGACCCTTTTGGGATCTTGACCCCTTTCAAAGATTATCAGCCCCTGACAGTCTGCTTTCCCTCTGCTGGATATTAAAATTAGGCAGGAGCCCGAGCCATTTTGTCTTTTTATTTATTTATTTTATACACGATGTATACAGCGTGTTCTGAATACAACTCCTATCATTGTCGCATGATCATGCTGATCTCAGGGAGACCAGGCAGCAATGATGAGAGCTGCCTTCAGCACGCGATGCCTGGGACTCCTAAAATAAATAATTGGTACAGTAGTTCAAAGCAGTACATGATGTAAATTTTTGGTTTACTGGGCTCTCTATGAATGTGTTGGTCACACAGCCAGGACACGGATTATTGGGAGCGTTCCAGGTATACGGATTCCCGATGCAGCTATTTGGTAAGCACTATAGCTATTCGGATAACGACTTATCCAAAGCTATTCGCTCATCCCTAGCTGTCTTATGTTATTGCACTCAAAAAATGCTTGTTTAACATATACTCGTGATTTTACTCTTCTCTTTCAGATCCTGTGGAAGGGAGCCACACTTTACAGCCTGGAGACTGGGTGGTGGTCAAAAGTCAAATCAGAAGAGCAGTTGAGCCTCAATTTGAATGGCCGTTACAAGTTCTGCTGTGCTGACAGATGGCTGTAAAGCTTGAGGGAAAGACCAACTGGATCCACGCCTCACACTGAATTACAGCTGAACCCAAGAAAGCCACTGAATGTTGTGGGCACACAACCTGTACCTTAGCCCTCGATGAGCATCCAATTTATCAAGGCAAAAAGGATATGTCCCGAGAGAGATAAAATGGGGAGCTAGTTACCACTTTCTGGTTTAATACCTCAGACGCTGTAGTCAAGAGTTATAAATTTGACCTTTGCAACATGGTCTCCTGCCCTCGGGTGGAATGGCAGCGTGGGGACACCCATAGACTCACCCAAAAGTAAATATATGTTACCATCACCAATACTGGCTGTGGGTGCGGTTGTGAGGCCTGGAATATGATGGGGTGGAACACTGGGCCTACAACCCTTCTGTAGACCGAGAAAAGACAGACAGCCAGGATAGAAGCCTCCTTACTAGGACTCCGTTACAACCAGAATATGTGTCAAACAGTAGGGTCCTGTCTTACTTGTAAGTCTGGCAACTGTCTTCCCCCATTATGGACACAAGTCTATATGTGATGGGAATAAATATCCCAGGGGACAATGACCGATTAAGATACTTGTCTTAAAAGATACCAGAGACTGACCTATTCTAAATAAAACAGATCTGGCAACACAATACCTCTAAAGACTCATTCCTAGTGCCCCTAACGTATGAGGATAAATTATCTGTGGAAGCCAGATACTCTGAGAGCAATTATTAGTTAGAATGGGTAAAATACTCTGCACTCGACATGAATAAAAGTAATCGTACAGTGTGCGCCCTAGCTAGACCCCATCTAGGCACACTGCCTTTCACTATGTAACGCTCGCGCCCAGACTGGATGACGCAAGCGAGGATTGTGCCACAAAGCAGACTAACCCTGGAGGGGCGTGACTAAGCAGCTACCTTGGTGTTCACTGGAGCCTCTAGTGGTGAGGTCACGCTTGTGCGGCAGGTAGCTGCCAGGTACCACTTCAGAGCGGCGTCTTGCAGTAGCAGCAGGTCCCACAGGGGAACAGGACACTAAGACAGGTGCAGGCAAGTACAGAAGAAAGCGGAGGTTTAGACTGGCAAGTACTGGCAGGCACGGATGATGTACTGACAAGCAGGCGGGCATGGTTGGCACTGGCAGGCAGGCGTTCAGACATGAGGAACAGGAACTGTTTCGAGAAGCACAGGAACACTGGCAGATACGAGTGGGATAAAGGAACAGGTAGGAACCAGTTCAGATTGGAGGGACAGGAAATGTTTTGGGAAGGACAGGAACACTGGCGGGTACGAGTGGATTATGGGAACAGGTAGGAACCAGTTCAGACTGGAAGGACAAAAAGCCGCAGGATGAGAGATGGGAGCAGAGCCGCAGGATGCGGGAAGGGAGCAGAGCAAAGCCGCAGGATGCGGGACGGGAGCAGAGCAAAGCCGCAGGATGCGGGACGGGAGCAGAGCAGAGCCGCAGGATGCGGGACGGGAGCAGAGCAGAGCCGCAGGATGCGGGACGGGAGCAGAGCAGAGCCGCAGGATGCGGGACGGGAGCAGAGCAGAGCCGCAGGATGCGGGACAGGAGCAGAGCCGCAGGATGCGGGACGGGAGCAGAGCCGCAGGATACGGGACGGGAGCAGAGCCGCGGGACGGGAGCAGAGCAGAGCCGCAGGATGTGGGACGAGAGAAGAGTCGCTGAGGCAAAGAGGTAGCAGAGCCACTGAGGCAAAGAGGGAGCAGAGCCAAGCCGCTGAGGCAAAGAGGGAGCAAACACGACCAGAAAAACAAAAGTACTTGCAGTGAAGTACCAAGTGAACACCAGGGGCACTAACGTTGTGCAGGACAATCAGATAAGGACAAGTGCTAGTACAGGTTCTGCGAGCAAAAGGAGTAGACACAAGGATAGACACAGCAGGGTAAGGAAGGATACAGACAAGGAACAGGTTCAGGTAATGGACTTAGTTCAGGCAAGGTCAGACACGGGAACAAGTTCAGGACAAAGGATTCAGGCCTGGGTATACAGCCCCCAGGGTGACGAAACAGGACAGGACAGTACCTGGCAACTCAGTAGCAGAAAGCAGTTTGTTGCTCAGGCATCTTTAATTAGTGGAGATGCCTTATGTACCCGGTACCTCTTGGCAATAGGCTGAGGACAGATTAGGAATGCGCAAACTGTCTCTATTAGACTCAGGAAGTGCAGGCGCCGCCACCCTAAAGCACAGCACCAGGAAGTATGCACATGCCAAGGAGAGGACACGTGAGTAACAACATGGAGCAGGCGGAGGGCAGAACTCACAGCATGGCCCAGAGTGGTGAGTAAGTCAGTGTATCAGCCCGATGGGAGATGGGAAGCCATGCAGCGATGTCGGCAGGGATGTTACACCCTATAAGTAACCAGAAAAACCCCATTTCTTTCTCCTGTTTAATTCAGCCTTTTTCTAATACAAACAGAAAATACTTTTAGTAGGGATATGTTCCGGGTGATAGCTGAATAGTTGGGTGCCTCCTCTACCGTGACCTTTCAGAGTAGACTCGCCCTTGACATGATTCTGGCAGAGAGCAAAGCGGTCTGCAAGATGGTTGGGACATCATGATGTACCTTTATTCCTAACACTGCTCCGGATGGTAGAATAAATAAAGCCCTGAGAGGAATTGATGACCTGTTGGACGAATTAGCTGAAAACCGAAGCACTACTAACACCCTCAATAACTGGTTAGAAAATACATTTGATAAATGGGGATCACTTCTTAGTAATATAGCGTGTACTTTGGTGATAGTTCTGGTGGCATTGTGGTACTTGGTTTATGCCTTGTACCCAATGTTCAGAACTTTGTTTCAACGCTATAGACAAGGCCACAGAAACAAGATCTGTTGCTCGACTGCATCCTGTGATAGTGAAAGATGGCGAATACGAACTGTTGGATGCTAACTCTGATCAGCACTTGCTTGCTGTGGCGTGTGTGCTTGTGTGTCCATCCGATGGTGTGACAGACAGGCCGATCCGGAGAATCTGGTGAAGTGGTGTAGAAAGACCGGATTCTTCTATTAGGGGAGGAGAATGTATCTGGGGTGTCTGTAGGTGTGCACTTTGGCTGGAATGGCCACAAACTGCTACATGAGAAGGGAAATGTGAGAGCAGAAGTTAATTATCGATCTTGATTCCATTTTGGTTATTCTACATGGATCTCCTTGCTTTCCAAAATGGAGTCAGTGTATGTTTTGAGATAAGGAGTCTCAGGAATTTCTTTATCTAACGGGACTTAGAGATAAAATAGGAAATTGAAAGAAAGTAGTCAGAGCCACACCTAGGGTGTAGATATTAACTATAGCCAATTACCGTATATACTCGAGTATAAGCCGACTCGAGTATAAGC
>VIAB01001716.1:42776-55166 GCA_009801035.1 Oophaga pumilio | reverse complement strand
CGAGAGGGGCACTTTCAGCCCTAAAAAATAGGCTGAAAATCTCGACTTATACTCGAGTATATACGGTAGATGTATGTATGCTAAAGCCAGCACATATATAGAGATAAGCTGAGACAATTATATTGCTACAATGTATGTCCAGTGAAAACCTATATAAACATTGACCGATGATGTAATAAAGAGAATTCTGTTCAGATAAATAAGTGTGCCTGTGTGACTCTCTACTGTAGTACTTGGATTTTACAGTTTAATTTGGAACAGGCACAACGTCTCAGTGTCCCACATTCCTATACACTCCCTGACAGAAGTTATGTCGCTAATCCATGTTATGTAAATAAAAGCTTATAACCTGACGTTAAATTCATCCATTGGTTGTATAAATTATTCTTTTGAAAGCTGAAACCCTCCGAAATGTGGTTTAGGTTAATAAAATACATTGGCATCAATGCAGAAATATTGATCATTTAATAGACACACAATGGTCAGGGAAAGTCAAAGGAAGAAATTTATGCTCTGCACAATGTTCTGCCAGGAAACCATTGGTTATGGCATTCATGTGGATATTACTTTAACAAGGCATAAGAATTTGTGCCATAATGGAGTGAAAATAAGACACTTTACTGGCTTTCAATATTTTTGTATGTGGTAGTGCCCCCTGGTTTATAGCTTGTGGCTGAAACATTGATCCACCTCCTCCTGTGCTCAGTGGTGGATCAACATGTCCAGCAACTTCTGTGCTCTATCCATTCCCGGCAGGCCATGTAGTGATCTGAGCAGGGGAAATGGAGCGGGTGCAGTTTCCATAAGAGACACAGAGCCCTGGAAACTAGGAGCCAGCAATTCTCTCCTGAGGTGCAGGTGCTTCATGGTGACATGGGGAGAACAATGGAGTCAGTAAAGAGGCTAATGGGAGTGAAAATTGCATAGCGAGTGGAGTGAATGATAGACATTTTGATTTGGATTCCGTATTTGGAGTTCAAATTATATTACCACAATTGCTTTCAAGTCAAACTATAGCGGCATTGCATAATTTATTATGTCAGACTAAATAGCTTGCATTTAAAATTAATGTGATCATATGCACTCTCTCTTCATAACAGTCAATCACATCCTTCTATCAAAAGCTTTCCCAGCACAACGTTCAACACAATTTTAGGAACTGGAGAGCTGTTCAATCTGAAGAAGGACTTGTTCACATAAGAGTATAACACGACTGAGTGCTATGCAATGTTTTATTGGATAGCACTAGGAGCAATAGCGTTCTATGGGACAGCGCAGAGATGCCATTTCTTTTTGCATGCCGGTTCAGCATGAGAGAAGAGAAAAAAAAATTGAATGCTGCGAGTGGCTCCGGAATCACATGCACCCATACAAGTCTATGGGTGATTGTGAAACATCGGACTGCACTCAGCTGTCATCCGAATGCACTCAGACATCTGCGGACTCATGTAGAAATTAATTTCTCAGTCTTCTCCAGATCTGTGCGGAGATGCTTTCATGCAAGAGAATCGGATCACCCCAAGATGACACTCGGCTCAAACTCTGACAGATCCATGTGTCATGAACCAGCTGCAGGGTCTACTGATCTGAATTAACCAGCCTCATGGAGGTTGTCAAGTTCAGGTCAGTAAACCCCCGGCTAGGCCGTATCTCGAGGTCCATATACAAGTACGTATCTGGCCTTACAGGTGTTCATAAGTTGTGGACAGCCCCTTTGTGTCTCCCAAGTAAAATAACATTTATTCTCACAGCCGCTGCTGGAGCCGTTCCAGCAGTGTTGGCACTGGCTCTCCCGAGGATAATTGGCCACAAGGCTCATTTGAAAGTCCCCCTCTCGGCTTACACTCGAGTCATATACCCGGGGTAGGCGGGGAAGGTGGAGCGGGAGTGTCAGATCATACTTACCCGCTCCTGGCACGGTCTCTGCAACCCCTGCTTCTCCCAAGGTCTCCGGCGCCTGTGTTCAGCGGTCACATGGTACCGCTCATTAAAGTCATGAATATGTGCATATTCATGACTTTAATGAGCGGTACCACATGACCGCTGCAGGAAGGAAGAGCTACCGGACACCATGGGAGAAGAGCAGGGGCTGCAGATACCGCTCCAGGAGAGGTAAGTGTATGTGATATTCACCTGTACCCGGTCCACCGCTGCGCTCCGCTCCGTCCTCGGCGTCCTCTGGCTGTGACGTTCAGGTCAGAGGGCGCGGCGCGCACTAACTACGTCATCGCGCCCTCTGACCTGAGCAGTCACTGACGGAGGACCCGTAAGACAGCGGCGCTCAGCGGTGGACCGGGGACAGGTGAATATCGCAGGTGTCGGGGCCTCAGCCAGCGGTGACACCAGCACCTGTCCCCCATAGTGCGCCGGTGTCCCCGCCTGCCCAGGACACCGGCACCTGGCTCCCAGCGACGAGGGGTGAGTATTTTTTTTTATTTTTATTATTCGCAGCAGCATATGGGGCATAATATGCAGAGCATTTTATGGGGCATAATATGAGGAGCATCTTATGGGCAGCATATGGGGCATAATATATGGAGCATCATATGGGGCATAATATACAGAGCATCTTATGGGGCATAATATACGGAGCATCATATGGGGCATAATATGCGGAGCATCTTATGGGGTATAATATACGGAGCATCTTAAGGGGCATAATCTACGGAGCATCTTAAGGGGTATAATCTACGGAGCATCTTACGGGGCCATAACCTTTATGGAGCAGCATATGGGGCCTATTCTATGGAGCATCTTATGGGGCCATTATTAACCTTTGTGCAGCATTATATGGGGCGTATTTTGTATGGAGCATCTTATGGGGCCATCATGAACTGTATGGAGCATTATGTGGGGCACTTGATTCAATATGGATATTCAAAAACATTTAACCTACTGATGTCTCAATTAATTTTACTTTTATTGGTATCTATTTTTATTTTTGAAATTTACCAGTAGCTGCTGCATTTTCCACCCTAGGCTTATACTCGAGTCAATAAGTTTTCCCAGTTTTTTGTGGCAAAATTAGGGGGGTCGGCTTATACTCGGTTCGGCTTATACTCGAGTGTATACGGTATGTACGTTGGAGAGGAGAGCGAAGCCAGCGCTGATTGGCCACAGAGATCACTTGACAAGGTTATTTGAGTTTTGGGAGAGCTAGCGCAGGAATGGCGCCGGAACCAGAGGGGAATATAAAGTGTTATTTTACTGGAGGGGAAACATAGGGATTCAGTAGGGGTTTGTTCGAGTAGTAGTAATTGTCCTTTAAGACAGCCATACACAGCTTCCAGTAGTGTTTTCCATCAGGTTCACACAGTGAATTTCTGTGCAGATTTCCAGACATTTAGCAAAAATAGAAGTTTAATCTGAAGCAAATGAATAAAAGAAAATACTAAATGCCACAATAATTTTGGATAATTACACTAAAACATAAAATAAGCCCGAGAAATGAAAGTCTCCCCTTTAAAATTTACAAAGGTCGTTTGCACAAAAAAAGTGTCAATGGAGAACCTCACACAGACATAAATGGAGAGGGCTAAAAATGGACGGGACAACATGATATCCCAACCTCCTCCTTAAGAAGGGATGCAGTGGGAAAAAATAAAAATCATAAAATTGTGCAAAATAAAAATCAAACATCTTGTGGACAGTCTGTATACGCAGTCAACCTCGTACGCACCTAGAAAAAGTCTAGTGCCATTATAACATTCTCAGCATACAAATGACCCAGCTACAATCCTGCCCTAATCTTGCTCCTGGGACTCGGAAGTGCTTAAAGACGACCTGTTACCCATCCAAAAGTGGCCAGCTTTGGCTCCTATTCGACTCCCATTGCTACCCTAAAGTAATCAGTTTTTTTTTTTTGCTTTTAAATCTTCTATCAAATTCTAGAAATTATAGGCCTTTTATTTACTGTTAATTTTAATTGTCTTGATCACAAGGTAATAATGCATAAGCAGAGAGGAAATAAAAACAAACACAACAACAACACACAGCACTCCGGCAAGTGTAAAGGGGTTGTCCACAACTAGGACAACCATTTCTCACTCTGAATGTTTGCCGCCATTAAAATAAAAACACTTATACTCTCCTCTTGAGCGGTGTCGGCACTTTTGTTCCCGGGACTCACGTGACGTTATGTCACGTGAGCCCTGCGCCCAATCATGGTCTCCATAAGTAACCAAGAGGAAGTGCGCGGCCAGCCACAGCTCTCACTTCCTGCTGATTATTTATACGCCTGAAGGCGGAGACAGTGATTGGGCGCAGGGCTCGCGTGACATAGCACTTGTGTTCCTGGGCGGCAAACCTTCAAAAAAAAAAAAAAAAAAGTATTCAAATCCCGTGAAAGAGGTAGAGTTGTTTGGACTGTGACATATATAGACATATATACAGAGCTCCCCACCATATGATCAATTATGCAAATGAGCAATATTTTCATGAAAGCGTTCATAAGATTATAATTCTTTACACCCAAGGTAATTACATATAATGATGCACATGTACATATATTAAACATGATGAGCAACACAATGAAAGAGTACAAAATCCAAGTACAGATCTCGACGTCCAATCTTCACTGGTGTGCGTGCGGGTAAATTAAATCACACAGCCGCAATCCCTCTCCTAGTCTTCTACTCTGTGTATAACACCACCCGGCAAACTGCTTCTCAATGGTGTGTGTGTGTGTGTGTGTGTGTGGGGTTACAAAGATCAGCTTGACTGCTGGTCACCTGAGCAGTAGTCCAGCAGTGTTAATCTCCTGCTGATAAAATACTATCACTACTGCACACAGCCTAACAAGTGACACATCCCTGAAATAAGGGTGTCATGCCCTATATTCTGTAACTCAGATTAAATAGCAAAAACCTGCTAACTAATACCCTTTACTGGCCGCTTTAGTCTTTAGTCATTGCCGGTGTGACTGTTACAGCACCCTGCACCCCCCTGATAACTGTAGGGAGAATAGAACTTCCTCCACATATCAACTACTCCAGAAAACTAACCAAAGCTGATTTAAATTCTATTTCCCTGCAGATTATCCATGTATCTGCAAGTAGAAAAGGTGGTTTTTTTTTTGGGACAGGTTCCATTTAAGTAAACACCGACTCTACCTTTGACATGGTCCAAAAAATTTTGGTTAGTCTCAAATTTAGGACAGTTTTAACTATGCATACAGTCATAGTGCCCTATACATTTGTGTATTGTAAAACACCCATATGTTAACCCGATCTCTGCTTTATGGCCATGCTCTTATAGTGTCCATATAAAATGGCATCTGCAAAATTTGTCTGTTTAGATGCTCACACACTAGCCATATCCTTTAATGGAGGAGATGGAGGAGGAACCTTTTAGTTGCCATGAAGAACAGAGTTATTACGCCCTACTGTCACGCTGGTGGGTGTGGACCCACTGCACTTCAGACCAGGGAGAGCGTAGAGGGGAGTAACTCAGCAACCACCTGGTTTTTCACTAGAGCCCGATGGTGTGGTTAGACTTGAGTTGCAAGTGGTCATCAGGTACCACTCTAGGACAGATCCTGAAACTCAGAAACTGACCCCAAGAAGACGGGGATGAAGGTATGGACTAAAGGTACTGCCACACTTAGCGATCTCGTTAGCGATCTCAATAACGACGCAAGCTAACGAGATCGTTTTTGTGATCTCTTTTAGGTCGCTAGTAGCTGCCAAACAGATCTCAAAAACGACTCATCAGCGGTCAGCGATCTCTTTAACGACTTTGGCGGTCGTTAGGATCTGTCATTAGCATGTACTGAGCGCTTCTGATTCATAGGAATTTCCAGCATCGCTCCTGCTCTCTGCGTCCTGCTAGCCTGCTTTGCAACTTCTGCGATCCTCTCTGTGACGCAAGAGAACTTACAGATATTGCGATCCACTCCGTGATGCAAAACAGTCATATGCGTCACAAACGAGGTCGCTCGTCGTTCGCAAAAGGTGCCAAACACAGCGATTCAGGCTCACCAGTGGGACGCCAACGATCAAAAAACGGTCCAGAACTCTAGTGAACGATCAGCGACATCACAGCAGGGGCCACATCGTTGCTACATTCCACACACAACGAGGTCGCTAACGAGATCGCTAAATAGTGACGTTTTAGTGATCTCGGTTGCGATCTCGTTTAGTGTGGCATACCCTTAAGAGTAACTGGTAGGGCAGGTACAGGATCAAGGCCAAAACGGATTGGAGCCGGTTCAGATGGAGCAGATTAAAGCAGGGCTGTGGAGTCGGAATAAAATAGACCAATTCTGACTCCTAAAATATATGCTGTAAATTTTTTCATAAGTATTTGGGAAAGTTATGAAAATGTCTGTTCTGATCCTGATCGAAAGATCTAGGCTTTTAGTTGAGATGAGTCTGTGCTGCACTTTATGTACATGCTCAGTAGTGATCAGTGCTGTGAAGTCGAAGTCATGAAGTCTGAGTTGTAAGTCAGAGAAATTGAGGAGTCAGGTTTGGCTTACCGACTGGATTCAGGGTTGCCAGAGATACTCAGGGTTCAGAGAGGACTGGATGGCAGATTCAGACAGGACAGGCTAGGACGAACTCCGGGTACAGGTACGGGTTCAGGCAGGATGGGCTCAGGGTATAGGTACTGATTCTAACAAGACAGGTTCAGGGATAGGTTTCAGTTAGTAACAGGATGGCACCAGGAACAGGCACCTGACAGACTTAGCAGCTTGAAAACTCATGAAACATTAATGTTGCTCAGGCACCTCCCTGTGATTGGCTGGGGACATAATAGGAGTGCGCGCTACTCGTTTAAGAACCGGGAACTGCGCGCTCTAAACATGCTGCAAGGAAACATGCGTGGTGTGCGCAGGCCCTGGAAGACAGGAGGCATGGCGAGACCTGGAGCAGGCAGTGAGAATGTTGGCGACCCTGCCAAGGCATGAGGGGGAAGCAGGGAGCAGGGATGCCTGAGGTATACCTACAAGCTCAACCCATCACACAGCTTAATAGCCTAGGTCTTGCTGAAGGGTGCAATGTATTATAAATTATATTTATTTTTAAATCTAACCAGGTCTTTAACTTCAACAGAGAATGCAGCTAAACTTGATTATAAAAGGCACAGTACACAATTAGATAGCAGTGTGCCAAATGATTATTCGGCCTGCCAGAAGCCATATGAGCTGCCAAGTGCTCCTGTCTTCTTCAAGGAAAAAAAAAAAAAAAAAATCGCTAGGCATTTCTGGCTGTGGCTTAACTCCAGCAGGACAAAGCGATCAGCAGTCCAAAATCGGACAGGCCTAATCAGCATCTCCTCCAAATCAGTTGTCTGGGGACCCCATACACAGAATGCCTTGTAGATCAGTGGGAGGGTGAGGTAGCTAGGACCAACTCAGATTAGCAGAATGGGGAAATTGTATCCCCTTTAGAATGACGTGGCAGTGAATGCAGCTCCATTTATGCTCTATGGAGCTACCAACCATTGCGCTTGGTCATTTTCTGGAAGCCCCATAAGGAATGTAAGGTGCGGTAGTTGGGCATCCAACATGCTGCCAGTCCCAGCGGTTGGACTCAGACCAATCTAGAAGTTATCTTCCCTGGACAATCCCTTTAAAGCAAACAAGTAGTGAACACAAGACTGGCATATCATATACACTGGCCACAGGGCACTTCCCTTTCAAGTCAGGCCCACCCATGTTGCTACACTAACATACAGTACATGGCACTTATTCCTACTACGTATTAGGCTAAAAACATCCATATTTTCAGATACAAGAATTACGAGGCTGCTACTGCAAGAAGAAATTCAAGCTAAAAGGAAACTGGATTCCTTCTGCATTTCACAGCCTGCTGAGCATTGGCTAGAGATCATTGATGATCTGAGAGATAAGTTTAGCTCTCTAATCAGCTGTTATCAGATCATCAGATGCAGCTTGGGGGATTTGGAGGGATATGCTTCCAGAACATGAGCTTCAGAAAGACAACTCTTCCTGCACTTATGCAATGCTGTAAACTGGACAGTGAAGAAAAACAGAGGCGGACGTGCCTTCAAATAAAGTGTGTTATAGAGTGCCTATGTATTCATCTGTTATGTTTCATTATAGTATAACTATAAATCACTCTTATTTACATGCATTGTATTTATTAAAGGGTTGTACACCAATGGGAACATTAGTGCAAGCACATAGAACACAACACTTGGCAAAATGCATTCTTTTCTGATGAGTGACTTCAGAGGACCAGGGTCGAAGAGCGAGGAGGACATCAATGCCTAATCTTTTCCTGACACGGGCTGGAATCATCCTAGCTGGAAAGGATAGGCATGGGTATGTATATACAAGTTCTTGCTCTGGGAGATGTAGCATATGTTTCCCTGTTTCTGTATCTGAGTAAATTAATAACTAGTAGTTTGACTTGTGAAATAAATTTTACACATCATACCACTTTGCTGGCTGTTGTATTGTGTATAACCAGTCTTTTGAAGTTTCTTCACTCTACATTCCACATTGCAATTTTTTCCCTCTCCGGTTGGCTTTGGCGCTAGGCAAGAGAGTGCTAAAATGCTCGTTGCTCGAACCAAGCAATTCCTAATGCTTCGGTGCTAGTTTCGAGTAAGACTGGTTTTACACTTGCTGTGTTTTTGAGAGCCAAGATTTCTATGGGGCCGCAAAATTTCCACGGTGCGCCGTATGGCCGTATTTGCGCCTGTGAAAAAAGATCGAGCCTGCTCGATCTTTTTCACGGCGTACGGACACGAACCCCATTGAAAAGCAATGGGGCCGCAAAACCAAACGGAAGTTTGGTTTTGCATTGCACCATCACTTCGGGTTTTGCGGAACGCAGTTTTTTTTCCCCAACACCAATACTTCTTCCATAGTATTAGAAAACTGAAAAACGGCGATCAGCAAGTTCTTTGCGGCCCGTTATTGCAGCAGACCGCTTTTTTTGCGGCAATATGACCCGCAAAAAACCCGGTAAGTGTAAAAGAAGCCTAACATGTATAATGGGAGTCAATGGGAAATCAGAGCATTTTTCCATCAAACCCTACAAAGATCTGGGGGGCAGTGAAAATGTTGAAATGGATGGAAAAAGTGCTGAACGGAAGAAGAACAACTGACTAAAAGATTGGAAATTTCAGTGTAAATTTATGAAGGACGCAAGAACTGCCAAAAATGTGATACAAGAGGATTTCAGATACACCCTATATTAAACAAAAGAGGGCCTCATACACATTATGTTCAACTTGTCATGTAGCGGTACTCCTAGACTCATAAAATGCTATGCATTATATGCAAAGCCTGCCAAAAACTACAAGCAGGATCATGCACACATCCTTGCAGGCACAAACTGTAGTGCCTCGTTCAGATACTGTGAGCAAAGTGTAGTTGTGCTACTCCTACACTCAAAAGCTCTGCAAACAGTGCAAGGCCTGACAAAAAGTACAAGCAGGGTCATCCATACACCCATGAAGACACCAAATAGCGTGCCTATTTTTTTTTTTTTTTATGAAGTGTAGTTGTAGCACTGGTAAACACAAAGGCTTTGCACACAGGTTTTTTTAAGGAACGTGACCCTGGTTCCAGCAGTCAGTTCTTGCAGCCTTCAAGGCAAATGTTCCGTCTTTACTGCCAGCTGGTTGAACAAGACGTGATGACCAGTCCCAAACTCTTCTATGGACCCCCATCTCCTCTGCTGGTCGTACTTAACCTTCCCTCGGTACCTTGCAGCTAGCAAGCCCGCCTTTGGTCCTGGCTCATGTCCTTCTCTCTTCCAATGAGCCTAAACCCCGCAGTCTGCTAGCCAATTGCTGGATCCTGGCTCTCCTGTCCGCAGTCTGAAAGAACCCCAGCGGCCTGTGTTCAGGAAAGCGGCCACTTCAGGACAACAGGCTCCTGCAACCTCTGCTGTCACACCTCCAATCGCTCCCTCAGAAGTCTAGCAGGATTCTGCCATCATTGCCACCCACCAATCACGTTACACTGATTCAATCCAGAAAAAAAAAATTTGAGGTGCAGGTGCATGGTCAGGTGTTGTAGGGAGGTCATAAAGGCACATTGAGGCCACACACACACTACTGAGAATCATTTACTTATTTCGAGGCACTTACACTGAAGTTGGATGAGCCTGTAATTTGACTTTCCATTTTGATTTTGAGTATCATTCTAAATCCAGACCTCCATGGGATATAAATTTTGATTTACATTGATCATTTTTATGTTTTATTGTTTTTAACGCATTCAACGACTGGCAGGCAATCCAGGCATGTTTAATGGCTGTGTAACAGGCGGCAAACATGCGGGGCGTTGATTCGAGCTTCAAATCCGAGCACCAGCACACCCAGATACTCGACTGATATTAGAGTATCACAGAGCACATTCGCTCATCCCCATTTAGTGCCTTTCTAGCACTGTCTGATCACTTAACTTTGCAAATGCGAATTGATAAAAAATGAATGCAAGTATGTATGTTTTTTATTTGTGTTTGTGTGGTTATTTTGCCAATTGGTCTTTAGCAACTGTTATATTTGCAACTGCGGCCTGAAGAGTAGCTAAACTTTCTTACAGGCTTTCTATTTTTTGCAGGGAACTTACCGTATTTTGCAGATTATAAGACGCACCCCAAATTTTGAGGAGAAAAATAGAGAAAAAAAAAAAAACACCTTTTTTTTTTTTTTAAATAAAATGGTGGTGCTTCTTATAATCTATTTGTCTTATTGCTTACCGGGGTCCCAGGGTCGCTGCTGGAAGAGGCAGGAGTGGGGTGATGCTGCAGGCCTCAGGCTGGGATGAGGGGGTGTTCTGATGTGCGCCGTTACGGGTGTTCGGTGGTGCGGGTGCTCTGTTGACATTTCGTGAAACCCCAGAGCCCCCGAACTACATGGTTTACTGTGCGTTGGACTATGGGAAAATGGCTGCCGGGGCATGCGCAGATGGAGATCTCAGCAGCAAGATCTCAGGAGATGAGATCTCAGCACTGAGATCTCATCTCACACCCCCTCATCCCAGCCTGTGGCCTGCAGCAATGCTCCACTCTTGTCTCCTCCAACAGCGACCCTGGGACCCTGCTCCACCGCGGCCGGTAAGGTATATCCGTATTATAAGACGCACCGCCATTTTACCCAAAAATTTTGGGGAAAAAAGTGTGTCTTATAATCCAAAAAATATGGTAATTGCCTGCAGATGAGTGGGGTAAGAGTCCTGCGATACCCACTTATCACTCAGTTAGAGCTGTGCACTGTTTAGGAGTCTGGCTGAGCGTGCATACGGGGTATGGATTCACAGCTATGGAGCCAGTACTCTGCTCTCTGTGAGGGCTCAGACAAGAGGTGTGCACTATTTGGGGATCTACAGAGTGATTGGTGGGAGTTTCAGGATCTGCAGACAATTAAAGTGCTGGAAGGATATGAAAAGTTAGTAACTCTTTAACCATAATTGTCAACACATTATGTACCAATACACTCGGTAACTGTTGGTTGTGCTGAACACCCTTTTCCCCGTTTGCTTACTTGTGGATATAGACACTTTCAGTATCAGAGAATGAAAATAATTTGCCATAAAGCACAAGCACAGTACACAACTACACTGTTAAATCCCAGCAGAACTCATATGAGAATTGTCACATGCATAACTATTCACTCAGTCTACCTCTGTGTGGAGATCCGCCTGTGTACCCATCTTGGCATCTTTTCGACACCAAACTCCACTATCCTTATTCTTTAGTGAGCCTCCTCATGAAGTTAAAGTTATTTCTTCTCGACTGATGAGAGCACCGACACAGTGTCTAGAGTATTGCATTGCAGAGTTGAAAAACTACTCTGACTTATTGTGCAGATCTCATGCTTAGCACTGAGCAGAGGCAACACCCCTAAACACGTGTCTGCAAATAGAGATTCTGGTTTGTCTGTTATCCTAAGTCAAGGAACAAGGCTCGTTAAAGGGTCGATATTGACTGAGGATTGCTACTTCCAATAGGTGGCGTTAGAGTTCAAGTCCTCATCTTTCTCTCTGAAGTGGCGATTTGCATATTAAGGTGCATCTAGACCAGGGTTCGACAAACAATCATGCCTGGCGCCCGGGTTTGTCGGGGCCCTGAGCAGGCGTGGGGGCCCACTCGCCGTCGGGCACCCCATCATCATTCAGTGGCCGGCTGTGGCAGAGAGCGCGCGGATGCCGGACAGGTGAGATATGTGTGTGTGTCTGTATCAGTGTGTGCTTGTGTGCTGCGGTGCTGTCTGTGTGATGGTGGTGGGGGGAGGGCAGTGATGATGATGATCGGGAGGCACTGATGATGATGGGGAGGCGATGATGATGATGGGGAGGCATTGATGATGATGGGGAGGCATTGATGATGATGGTAAGGCATTGATGATGATGAGGAGGCATTGATGATGATGGGGAGACGATTATGATGATGGGGAGGCAATGAT
>VIAB01001715.1:114448-128262 GCA_009801035.1 Oophaga pumilio | reverse complement strand
AGGTCAGAGCCAGGTGAGACAGATCACAGAGCGGTCATATCGCTTCTGTGACCTGTGATTGGTAGGATCCATCATAACAAGATCCCACCAATCAGAGCTCTCCTGGTTACCCTGGCAACATGCCTAGGATTGGAGCTCACAGCTCTGATCCTAGGCAGGTCACAAACAGGGCAGCAGCGAGGTCACCTGCAGGGCACAACGCGGTCACACAGCGGTCAGACCGCAGTTGTGCCGTGATTGGCGCGATCGACGATGACATCGATCGCGCCAATCAGCTCCTGGAGGCCCTGTCCTGAGCCTCTTTAGCAGGATTGGTGCTATTACAGCACCGATCCAGCAAGGATTGGTGCTATTACAGCACTGATCCGGCAGGTCAGCAGCAAGGCACAGCGCGATAACACCGCGGCTGTGCCTTGCGATTGGCGCGATCGACGATAACATCTATCGCACCAATCCGCTCCTGCAGGCCCTGCTAGGCCTGTCCTAGGTTCCGGCCTAGGATCGGTGCTATTACAGCACCGCTCCAGCATGAACCGGAAGGGCACAGCGCGGTAATACCGCGGCTGTGCCCTGCGATTGGCGCGATCGATATGATCGGCGATAGCGCCAATCCGGGGGGGGGGGTCTGGATGGTCCTAGGCCCCGGCCTAGGATCGAGTACATCGGTACTCGATCCTAGCCTGGGATCTCACTGTTTAAGCCAATCTGATTGGCTGAAACAATGAGTAAGCCTCGAGAGGCCGGATGGGGGAGGACACTGCACGGGATGCCGACACCATCTTCCTACAGGTAAGATGGCGTCGGAATTTTAATGCGATCACCGCGACTTAAGTCGCGATGTCGCATTAAAGGGCATGACATACTATTCCGTCCATGGGAATGAGGTCCAGGGTCACATGGACGGAATAGTACGTCGGATGGAATAAAGGGGTTAACCTACAGGTGTAGTGATGATTTTGACTCCATAGGTGTTTTCTTTAAACGAGCAGCAATGGATGTTGCCAAGTGAAAATTGCAAATCTGTCATAGTAGTGTCCAGTACGTTGTAGTGACCAGTACGTTATGCCCAGTTTGTGCATCTGGAGACATACACTCAAAAATTAAGCAGGCTCTCATCGCTACAGAAATACCAAACATGTGGGCACTAAATGTGATTTAGGCACACTGGGGCTCAGAATGAGGGGGGCATTTGGATTTGGGAACAGAATGTTTACTGGATTACTTTTGGGTGGGCGAGGAGTCATAGCGCTTTTCTAGAGCCTTTGTGCTACCAATAACATGGAAGCTTTCTATATTTCCATTGAAAGATTACAGACCTGATTGGAAACTTGTTTTTTTGTGCACTGATTTGAAGCTTTTATTGGGAACATTTTACATAACATTTTGGATCACGTTTATCCTGCACTACGCTGAGCACTTACAGGTGCTTCTCACAAAATCAGAATATCATCAAAAAGTTAATTTATTTTAGTTCTTCAATACAAAAAGTGAAACTCATATATTATATAGAGTCATTACAAACAGAGTGATCTATTTCAAGTGTTTATTTCTGTTAATGTTAATGATTATGGCTTACAGCCAATGAAAACACAAAAGTCATTATCTCAGTAAATTAGAATAATTAACAAAAAACACCTGCAAAGGCTTCCTAAGCGTTTAAAAAGGTCCCTTAGTCTGTTTCAGTAGACTCCACAATCATAGGGAAGACTGCTGACTTGACAGATGTTGAGACTGCTGACTTGACACACTCCACAAGGAGGGTAAGTCACAAAAGGTCATTGCTTAAGAAACTGGATGTTCACAGAGTGCTGTATCTAAACATATTAATGGAAAGTTGAGTGGACGGAAAAAGTGTGGTAGAAAAAGGTGCACAAGCAACCTGGATAATCGCAGCCTTGAAAGGATTGTTATAGGGAACCTGTTACCACTTTTTTGGCCTACCAGCTAAAAATATCATTTAATTGAGTGTCAGCTATGCGTTCCACAACTACTTCTGAAACCCCCGACTCCTCATGTATCACACATAAAAAACTTTTTTTATTTGTCCCGCGCTGTGTTAATCTATTCGGTCCGGTCCGATGGGCGTTGCCTGTTCCCTCACTCCACCCCTCTTTGGCTTGCTGTTCGCATTCTTCACCATAAATATCGCAGATCGCATACAGATTTAATGCGTGCGCATTGAAATGTGACCTCGCGCATGCGCAGCATGCTATGCCCAACTGCGGGCAAAGCCGAAAATCAGTAGAGCGCATGCTGGTGTAAAGTATTCTAATTTACTGAGATAATGACTTTTGGGTTTTCATTGGCTGCAAACCACAATCATCAATATTAACTGAAATAAACACTTGAAATAGATCACTCTGTCTGTAATGACTCTATATAATATATGAGTTTCACTTTTTGTATTGAAGAACTGAAATAAATTACCTTCTTGATGATATTCTAATTTTGTGAGAAGCACCTGTAACACCTCAAAGCAGAACTCATGTAAAGGGAAAAAAGCGTCGTTGTGAGCTATTACCGGAGTCACATCAGTATCTTTAGTGCTGTCTAGCTCAGGTTCTTTCCCATCTTCTGCAGCACTCAGGGTGGGTTCAACAAGATTTTCTTCTATATTGTCAGATTCTGCCTGAAATATCAATAACAGAAAACTTATGTATAAAAGCCCATATACTGTAAAGCATATATGCAAGTTTTTAAGTATGATTTTTATTTTATGATGTTTCAGTCATCAAATCTTAAATTTTTTGAATCCTATTCATTCATCAGATATAATTGTAGTGCAAAGGATTTTCACATTTTTAATATTAACGGCATATTGCTAAGATCTATAAGGTCATGCAAACTAAAGGGTTTTGTTGTCGCCCCTTTATAGCTTTTCTCTATGAGCTATGTCAATTTTGCAGCTCAGCTTCATTTAAAGGGAATCTATCATGAGAAAATGACCTACTGTTGAAATCTGGTTTTAATTTTACATGCATTTTTTTAATTTAAAAAAGTAATAAAACTCTATTAAAAAACAAAACTGTAATCTTGCAATTTTTACACCTACTAGTGGGGCTTTTTTAGACTCTCACTTCCCATCCTTTCAGGAAAAGTTTTCTGCAAGACTTATTACCATCAGAGGCAAAAATACAATAACACCTCTATATACAGCTGATAACACAGGATCCACCATTTACAATAGATGATGTCACAGCTGATCCCTTCCCTTCACAATGACCTGTGCACACGCTCATTAGATGCTTTAATACAAAAGATAGGGTTGGAGTCTGAACAGTGTGTCTAATGTACATGTGCTGTTTCCTGAAACAACAAGACATTAATCGAGTCTAAAAATGCTCCAGTGTCGTGTGAAAATTACAAGATTTCTATTTTATTTTTAATACAAATTGTGATATGGAAAAGAACAATGCTAAAATGAAAAAAACAAAGCACAAAAACTTGATTATTTCCTGATAATCATTTCCTTTTAAGTGAATATGACACACCAAGCCTGAAATGAAATTGGCACTTTGAAAAAGGTGGAAGGTGCACTCTTCCATGTCTAATTTTATAAATGGACCTCCAACAACCACACATTCATGTCATATTATAGGGTTTGTCCTGTCCCAAATCAATAAGTCTGCAGTCACTCTGTGTGACTGCAGACTTATGAATCCCTCCAGTGCACGCAGGGGATTCGCTGGTTTCTGAGCTGGGAATTTATGCGTTATACATACTACTTGTATTGCGCCAAGACCCTTTAGCCGACCATGCCCACTGGATGGTCGCATCACTAATCGAAGCACGGCCTCCACAATGAGTTTTGCATACTTCTGGCCAGATCCTGTCTAGTGTGCGTGGCCATGCCTACTGGACGACCAAAACATTAGACGGTGCAGTCTCGCTCAATACAAGTGTATGGAGAGTGAGACTGCGTCCACTGGCCAGAAGTATGTACAGTGTAATGTATACATGCAGCCGCACACTCCGGTCCCGAGTGCCGGTGACAGTGCCAGGTATTGAGGTGCGAGACACGTGTGAGTATCTCGCAAGTGTGACCCCGACCTAACTCATACATACCATGTGGTCCTGGCTCAGAAACCGGGGACTCCCCGCCGCACAGCAGGGATTCATAAGTCTGCAGTCACATAGAGTGACACACAAACTTATCATTATGGACAGGAAAACCCCTTTAAATATCAGAAAAAACCTTTATGCAACTCCTAAGCACAATTTTTGTGTTTTTGGGGGTGGTTGTTGGTAGCTAGTTAAAACCAGTATGAATTTCATGGATTTTTTTTCCAAGCATTTTTTTCGTCAACACATTTTTACATGTTTTTTCCAAGCTTTTTTTTTCTTTAAAGAGAATTATAAAGAAAACCACCTAAAAATAAATATCAAAACTACACCTGTTGTGAATAGGCTGGAAATGAGTTCTGAGCAGAAGCTCCCTCTGGTGGTTACAAACGGTACTGGACTGTCCAGTGAAGATTTTGAGGATTGGGAATCAGGTGTTACTGACTGGTCTTATATAAGGGAGTCGCCTTCCCATCAGGGTTGCCGGTGATCAATTGTTCTGGTCTCAATCCTTGATTCCTGTTTCCTTGGTAGCCTGCTGTGTTGTGTCTGAATCTCCTGCTAACAGATAAGACATTTTCTTCTTTTTGTTTTTGTGCTTGATTTTTGCATTTTGTCCTGCACTTCTGTGGGGGCCTTCAGGGTCCCCTCGGGGGGCTTTTGCCCTCTCAGTTCAGTACAGCCACTGATGTTTGTACATTTGCTTTTTCCAGTTTTTTCAGTGGCTGCTGTTTTGTTTTTGGTTACACCAGAGAACTAATTTAGGTGGTAGAGGTCGTGTGATCTCAGGTGTTTTTGAAATTAGTAGAGTTGGTGCTTTTCAGGGTTTTTTGAGATTGCAGTAAGTGCCCTTCCTATCCTTTTCTATTTAGTAAGTTTGGGCCCCAACGTTTGCTCATACTATTTTCTGTCTGTGTCAGTATTTCTTCTTGTCTAACCGCCATTACATGTTTGGGGGCTTTCTATGTTCTTTGGGGATCTGCTCCGGGGCAGATAGCTTTCCTCTTTCTATCTTTAGGTGTAGTTAGTTTCTCAGGCTGTGACGAGGCGTCTAGGACCAACGTAGGAACGCTCCACGGCTGCCTCTAGTTGTGGTGGTTAGTCAGGGTACTGCAATCTCATAGTTTCCAACATCTCTGGTGTATTTCCTTTTTTGCCTGCTCTCCTCAGCTACCAAATCATAACATACACCATGCTGCATTAAAAAAAAAATGCCAAAATGGAAACTAAAAAAACAAAAGTCAAATAAATGTATGTATTGCTATTAAAAATAAAGCAAAAATCTTTTAAAAAAAGACCGTATAGGTTTGACATGTTGCAGTTTTCTACTTTTATAAAGAAACAAAGAATTTTAATTTTTGGAATTTCATGGAAAGCGCTGTCTTCAATTGGCATATGTTGATTAGAATCACGTGGATTTCTTGAGCGTATTTCGACTGTGTCGCTCGTAAAACTCTATGTGTGCTGTGGACAAAATCCAGCCAACATCAGGCCACATGATGTCCCTCAAAAAATGTTAAGAAACCAGAGAAAAATTCAGCATTTTTCACCGCCCTAGATATCACTACTTTATTCAGAGGGTTCATGCTAAGTAGAAATTTTAAATTCAGTTTTGCTGGAGGCTGGGTTGCCATGTCAAATGTATTTATGGCACAAAGGTTAATGAATTTTGTGCATCTTTAAAAATAAGACTTGTCTACAACACCCACCTACTCAACTGAGAATTACAATTCCAGCTGATTTGCATAGCTAATCATGCTTTCTTTCTCACCCATGCAAAAGCCTTTTTGTGCCCCATGTCCCCAAGCTTACATTAAACATGAACTTGGCCAACTGCTCAATATTCAGTTTATTCTGGCAGAAAATAAGTATGCAGGATGGAAAACTACTCATTCTTTTTTTTTAAACACTACATTTCTATTCATTTATTGTACTTCTTTATATTTATTTTAAATGTTTTTGTTCTTGATTTATGATGTAATCTAAATTCATTAAGATCAATTCACAAGCTGCAGATCATAGAATCATAGAATGGTAGAGTTGGAAAGGACCTCCTGAGTCATCTGGTCCAACCCCCTGCTCAATGCAGGATCCACTAAATCATCCCAGATAGATGTCTGTCCAGTCTCTGAAGACTTCCATTGAATGAGAACTCACCACCTCTCGTGGCAGCCTGTTCCATTCATTGATCACCCTGTCAAAAAGTTTTTTCTAATATCTAATCTGTGTCTCCTCCCATTCAGTTTCATCCCATTTCATCTAGTTTTTCCTTGTGCAAATGAGAATAAAGATGATCCTTCTACAATGTGACAGCCCTTGAGATATTTGTAGACAGCTATTAAGTCTCCTCTCAGTCTTCCTTTTTGCAAGCTAAACATTCCCAAATCCTGCAACCGTTCCTCATAGGACATGGTTTGCAGACCGGTCACCATTCTGGTCGCTCTTCTCTGAACTTGCTCCAGTTTGTTGATATCTTTTTTAAAATGTGGTGCCCAAAACTGGACACAGTGTTCCAGATGAGGTCTGACCAAAGGGGAGTAGAGGGCAATAATGACCTCACGTGATCTAGACTGTATGCTTCTGTTAATACATCCCAGAATTGTATTTGCCATTTTCGCTTCTGCATCACACTGTTGACTCATGTTCAGTCTGTGATCTATTAGTATAACCAATTCTTTTTCACATGTGCTGTTGCTTAGCCCTATTCCTCCCATTCTGTATATGCTGTTTTCATTTTTATTGCCCAAATGTAGTACTTTGCATTTTTCCCTATTAAAAACCATTCTGTTAGATTTTGTAGCAGAATGTATAACTAATCAAGTCATTTTAAATTATCCTGTTCAGATGAATGGAAATGATTTTTAGTTAAGGAAAACTTTGGAAAAAAAATCTGCACTTTCAGAATTCACTTTTAACCAGCTCTAGACCAGGCTATTTAGCCCGTTCCTGACCAAACAGATTTTCCGTTTTTTTTCATGCCTGCTGTTTTCTACAGTTGTACATTTTTTTCTTGTTTGAAAAATCAAATAATTTTAGAATCTGTTTTTATCTTGATACATGAGGCTTAAAATTTTTATGCTGTTTTTATATTCTCTTTTGTTTTGCAGGTATCAGCTAACCGCTGGTAAAATAAAGGAGATGAGTCTGTGTAATATATACGGTACATTTATTAAAAAAAATCATAACACCGAAGAACCACTAAAATACAATTTAAAATTGGCTCCCCTTCTGTAATAGTTATTTTTATATATCAGGCACTGGCGGTTTGACTTCAGACATGTACAATGCAGTGTTTCAGAGAAAAACATACTGTAATTTGAAAGCCGGATGGAGACCAAGCCCATGGATGATAAGTTGAAAAAGCGGCCCCCAGTGACTTCTCCCTGCCCATTCCGTTTGAGCGATGGGTGTTCCACTATGTGCATGTATAGGGTGAGACCTATTAATAATTGGCAGCAGGTGGGAAGATGCTGTCTGGGACCAGCCTTTTTGACTAGGCAGCCAAGTGGCTTGGTCTCTGGCTGCAGCATTTCACTGTCAAAAATAAATGGGTGAAATCATACTGCCAGTGTCTGACACATACTGCACATGATTTGGGCAACATATATCAGATCAGGAGCCGGTAGGATAGAAGAGGCCCCAGTGCAAGAACAGTACTGTATATGGGCCCTTTGCAGCTTATCATAATACCCAATTGCACCTGGTTTTGATGTGGAAATTGGCCTCTTAGATCCTGGGCTCCTGGATGACTGCACAGGTTGCCCCGATGGAATGTCAGCTCCTATATTACCTTTCAAGTTCCTTTTAAACAACCAATTTAAAATGACACGGTGCACATGACTTAGATACACTAAGGATTTTCCATCTGGATAATCCAGATGGAACAGTTCTGTATTACAGTACCAGCATTGTGGATGAGATTTTTGGAAATCTCATTTAAATGCAATGAAGAAAATCTACAGAAAAATTAACTAACTCAGCGGATTTGAACTGTAAAATGAAAGGATAAATGTGTGGTAAATCCGCAGCACTTCTGCAACTAAAGCTACAAAGTTTTTTTGGTGCTACAGATTTTCCTTTTGGTTGTACCCTTAAATTATGTTGACAAACTCCTTAGCTGTTAGTCAAAGTCATTGGACTTTGTGATAAAAAAAACTCATCAGAATAATATTGAATAAGCAATTGCATTGGAAAAATGCATTAACTGTCATTGAACAATCAGTACAGAAAACTACAGAAAATAAAATAAAAGTAAAATACATGAATAAAAAAAAAATAAAAGCACATGGGAATTACTAAACTACCTTGCAATAAGCAATACAGTTTGAAAGACACAGTAACCACTGATATAAATCTCTAGAGCAGAAGATATAGGCCAAAATGAGAGATTATTTTTTAGGATCCTCTCCTATTTTTATAAAAAAACATGAAAAAATCTACTTTACATGAAAACATGAGCATATGGTGAAACTCCACCCACAGCCCAGTCAATCAGGGGTGTGTGCACAACTGGGTCACGCCGCTGGGCTCCCGAAACTTGACGTGACATCAGTGGATGTCAGATCAGTCTGCAGCCAGGGTCACATGATGTCCAGTGAGTGGCCAGCGATAGCGCCGCTCACAGGCAAGAATGGCAACAACAGGTATTTCCAAAAATACTTCTAACCACTGTTTAAATTGATGGGGGCATTATTTATTGTAGTGGACAACTTCATTAAGTCACAAAGCAAAAGGGCTGTCATTCAAGTGGGAGAAAGTATCTAGGTATGGAATAGAGCTGGAGTAACAGAGGCTTCAGCCTCATTTGTTTATCAGTTCAAACTCTGATTTATCAGTAACAGAGGATTGGACCGGCCATGTAAAGTTGTTGGTGGACTTATCTATGAAGGAGCTACAGTACAGCACATAGAAATAGTTTGGGGTGTGAAATCCTGCTGACAGATTCCCTTTAAATGGAATGGAGCTGTGTAACTACCACTGCATTTAGATTGATCCTCACTGCGTAGGAATAGAGTTCAGAAAGCCTATTCCAGTGATTGGTGTTGGGGCCCCTATCACTGTGACATTTATCAACAATCTTTTGAAAAAGGTAAAAAATTTAACTTTTTTTTAGATAAAAAAATCTTGGTGTGCTCCAAGAAATGGGACAACATTTTCATTATAGGGTGCTGAACGTGGGCATTTGGATTTGGAGTACTTCTGGTTCTGTGGTGGGACCTTTGTACAGTTCTGCTGTGAGTATAAGGGCTCATACTCACATGCGAGGAAATCGTCCGACGCTCGCATGTGAAATCCCAGCTCTGGCACCAGCACTCGGGAGTGGAGTGTGTGGCTGCATATAAATACATGCAGCAGCTCGCTCCACTCCCGAGTGCCGGCGCCAGAGCTGGGATTTCACATGCGAGCGTCGGACGATTTCCTCGCATGTGAGTATGAGCCCTTATACTCACAGCAGAACTGTACAAAGGTCCCACCACAGAACCAGAAGTACTCCAAATCCAAATGCCCACGTTCAGCACCCTATAATGAAAATATATATGAGCCCTAATCCCGACATCGGCTGCTGGATTGTTCAGCTTTATTGATGTGAGAGACTGCATTCTTGCTATTGAATGACAATAGTCAGTAAAATGACCATTAATCAGGAAGAAAATTCCCAATAATTATAATTCTTTACTGTAAACATCATGGGGGGCGTTAATGATTATTTTATATTTTATTACATTTTTTTAAGTTGTATTAACTGAGTAAATGAAATTTGCTTAAAGCTTATTGCAAGTTGTTTCCAAAACCGTTAATAATTAATCAAGCACTGTACACATGCTGGGATGACCTTCACGTGTGAAAAAGGCAGGAAATACACTTACATTTGAAACAAATGTAAGGAATATGAATCCAGCAGGATTCTCTGTTTACAGGGCAGACACCTACCTTGCTGCCCTCTGTGTCAGCTTCATCAGCTTCCTTGATATCTTCAGATTCAATAGTTTCCTTCACAGGAAGGAAACAGCGTAACAACTATGTCAGGTATGACCATTAATAGAGTGAAATGGCAAATACGCAAATGTTCATGATAAAAGGTAGGATAGAGGAATTAATACACTATAGTAAAAAGCATTTCATGACAAATATCTGAAGGATATACCTATCTCAACATGACCTTAAAATATTAAAATGGAAGGCTAAAATATTAGCCAAAGCCCTGTTCACATTATGTTTTTACCTAACAATTAGTGTCTGCCCTACTCCATTTTGCACAGTCCATTCATATGATATACCATACTTTAAAGCAGGGGTGGGGAATTTTTTTTCTGCCAAGCGCCATTTGAATATTTATACCATCCTTCGGGGGCCATACAAAGTGGGCTCTAACTCCACCCACAAAGTACGTCCTAGCGCTGGCACTGGTGTCAGGACGTAATCTTTCATTGCATGCCCTTCAGTGTTCAGTAGTGAACACTGCATGCGCGTTCTCACAGAGCAAGCAGAAACTAAAGGGCCAATGGCCGTCAAAATACAGCTGCCAGCCCAAGAACTGCGGTTACCTGGAATATGCCAGGGGGCCGGATAAAAAGTCATTGAGGGCCGTTTACGGCCCAAAAGCCTGAGGTTCTCTACCCCTGCTTTAAAAGTATACTTTCTTTAACATGGAAGTATATGGTTGAGAGATTTAGCTGTACAGCATCCAACACAGGCATCTATGTAAAGGATACGTCATAAGCATTTCAATAGCTCTTTATGATATATGACTGAAAGAAGTTTTTCCAGGTTAAAAATAAAGGTCTGAAGTCACCCTTTGTGACTGCAGCTGCCAAATCGTGACAATGTGCAAAGCGCACACATTTGCGGTTCTCAAGTATTTCAGTGTAAGTGAGCAATTTGCGCACTCGCAGTTATATTAGAATTTCCTGCACATCTTGCAATCTTCTAGAAGCTTACGGCAAGCTAATCAGTATGATTGCAAGTGCCCAGTCACGCTACGTATGTAGGGAAATCGTGACAGTGTGCACTTTGCACAATGTCACGATTCGGCAGTCTGCAGTTCTATAGGATGAAAGAAGATTTTTCAGCATGAAAAATGGATGCCACTATAACTTATGCATGATGGATAAATTAAATGGATGTTAAACAGTGACATCCATTAACCATAGGCTTTACCCATAGCATCAGTTTAACCAATACTTCAAGAAATAGGTGAGAATTATATCCAATCGGATCCCATATGGTCGACAGGTACGGCACATATCACAGCTTTTGTCTAACAAACATATCTGAAACTTTGGCCTGCATTTGCATTAAGCACAACCCCAAAACACAATGTGAACATATAAAGGAAAGTTGAGGGTGTTATGTTGCTCACCTTCAGACTATCAGGTAATTGCAGGCTGACTTAGCGGGGAGCTCCCCTGTCAGGGTGGCACAGAAGCACACAGTCTCTTGAACAAGAGACACGTTCAATTTTGGAAAGTCATATTGTTACTTGAAGTTATTTACAAGTATTGGCAAAGTCACCCACAGGCCTCTTGTGTTCTCACAACACTGGCTACTGTCTCACTCAACCTGGATGGCCCATTCTCTCTCCCGGCTGCCATACACTGCAGACCTCTCCACTTGCAGTATGCTTTCACCCCACTTTTCCTGCAGTGGCAATTCGCCACTCACACATCTGGCATCTCAGCCAGGGACCACTATGATGTGGTCTCACTCTTACCTGGACATGTTAGCTCTCTTGCTCTTCAGACAGTGACCTGCCATTGGTGATACTCCTTACCACTCTCACTTAGATAACAGTCCTTTCCGTGTTCTTCCTCACAGCTCCTTGAGACATTGTTGCAAGCATTTATACTACTTGTATACTGGAGGGCAGTTCTTCTGCCCTCTTACATATGGGCATTGGATCCTCTGCTCAGGAGAGAATTAAGGGGCAAACTTTCCAGTGTAAACCCAGGGCGGTGTGCCAATCCCCCCCGTTTGCTAGTCAGGTCCTCTAGCAGGGAGTGCTTCAATGTGCTCAAATCCCCTTTGCAACTGACCCTGAGTGTCAGGGAACCAGTCCTTAAAAATCCTTGGCCTCATTCAAAAGGTTTGTACCCACTCTAATCCCACACACATAACAACATCTCCATAGTTCAGAGTTTGTGGTAGAGCTATGGTATGGCTCTCCTGGGACTACTCACCCCTGAGCCATTCCCATATGCAGCACACAACCACATGTCTCATGTCACATCCCACCAACCACACGGCACACCACAAAGCATGAGAACATAAGAATGTAACATTAGGGCCACTGCCCAACACAGGACACCACACAAGTGCAGTAAACTTACATCCAGGTGGGGGATGTAACATGTTAAAGGACTAGTCTTGCAAGAGGGTTAACAGGAATTGTCCATTTTCACCCTCTTACAAACATATTCTTAGGAATATGAATCCAGCAGGTTTCTCTGCATACAAGGCAGACACCTACCTTACTGCCCTCAGTGTCAGCTTCATCAGCTGTCTTGATATCTTCAGATTCAGTAGTTTCCTTCACCGGAAGGAAACAGTGTGACACCTTGTCAGGTAGGATGAACAGTAGCGTATGATATGTGAATGTAACAATGATTATGATATTGATGATTAAGTAATGGCTAGAACAATTTTATGGTGACACTATAGAATAAAAATCTATTAGGTGAAATGTAGAAAAAGGATATGCTTAAAAGAAAAATAAAGAGAAACAGCTCAACGTGCCAAAATGTGTAATTCTTAGCTACATACTCTAATCCAGTAGAATAATGGAAATTGCTGTGCATGGAAAGAAGGAGCACTGGAGTAGGTCTGACGTATTAAAGGGAACCTGTTATGGTGAAAATGGTGTCTGATCCGCAGGCAGGATTTTGTCAGGCAGGCGGAGAATATGAGATTACCGCAAAAGACATTTCTGTCCAAACAGTTTCATTATAAGTTGCAGTTTATTTATCAAACTTCTTAGTGTCTGTACACATATGAATACAGTGGGCGGTCCTGCTAGCGACTGATAGTCTTCTCTGTATGACTGCATGCAAAGATAGCTGACAGTCACTAGCAGGAAAGTCTACTGGACTATATGTGTACAGCCACCAAGGACTTCAATAAGTAACATGAAAGTTATACTGAATCTTATCCAACAAATCTACATATCATTCTGTTTGGCTTCTCCTGCTCTATACCATGGTGTCCACAGATTGGACTGCATGTACAATGCGAAAGTTTCCTTCCCTTAAATTCTAAAAAATCCATAATGAGAAGAAATTCAGCAGACTGCAGGAGCTTTTAGTTATGTGCGTTTTTTCATAACATTGTTTAATTATTTAGTTAGGCTGTAATTAAAAGATTTTTTTCAGCTTTTTGAGGGATCCTGGATTTCCTTATTCATTCTGGATTATTTCATCATAAATAGTATATACCTTATGCAGGGGAATAACTATAATGGATGCACGGGTTGCAGTCGCACCCATGACCTGGAGTCTAGGGGGGGCCTACTAATGGTTCATTTGTTCCATATGAGAAAATCATAAAAAATTAGAATATTATTAAAAACCTGTGATAGTTGGGGCCCTCTTGGAAATTTTGCAATGGTGCTCACATGTTTCAAGTTATGCCATTGATCTTATTTAAACTTGTTTATCTAGCTCTCCATCTATGTGTGTATTGTACTTTATAAACAATGTGTATGGTTGAACTTTCCAAACAGAGCATGGTTTTCAATTATTAACCCCTTCATGACCCAG